>CABHOG010000175.1:261277-278290 GCA_902168055.1 Aratinga solstitialis
ACCTGGTCCCTAGCTTCCCAGACAACATCACTGTATTCATCCCAGACCGCCTGTCCTTGCTTCCACCTTTTATAAGCCTTTTTTTTTTCCTCTCTAAGTTTCATCAGCACCTCCTTATCCATCCATGGAYGTCTCCTGGCTCTCCTTCTGCGCTTCTAGTCGGGATGCAACACTCCTGAGCTTGCAGCAGGTGATCCTTGAATATCAACCAACAGTCTTGGGCCCTCCCCGCCCTCTAGGGCTATATCTCATGGAACCTTACTGAGCAGGTTCCTGAAGAGGTCAAAGTCTGACAGGCCTGTCTTTTTTAAAGAGCCTTTTACCTTCCATTCCAACACTCCAGTCATAGGAGCCATCCCACTATTTTTCTGTGATACATATTATATCATATCCCTGTAGATGTGCACACATCTCTAATTCCTCTTGTCTATTCCCCATACTATGGGCGTTTGTGTAGAGGCATCTGAGCCGAGCTGCCAATAAAGCCAGCTCATTGGCTGGAGTGGGTGAAATATCTCTACATTGCTCCAAGTATTTATTATAGTTGCTGGCAACTGCCTGGGTGTGTTGGGATGGAATGATGCCCCCCTCTTCTCTTGACACATCTAGTTTAAAGCTTTCTTGACCAGCCTGGCAAGCCTCTTACCAAAACAGCTCTTCCCCCTCATTGTCAGGTCAGCTCCACCAGCCTCCAAGTAGACCTGGCCTCCCAAGTCAAGTCCCATGTTCTAAATACCCAAACCCCTGACTATGGCACCACCCTTCTAACCATTTATTAATCTGGCCAATCCTCCTAGCCTTTTTAAGGTCCTCCCCTGTATCCTGGAGAATTGATGAAAAGACTATCTGAGCTCCAGATCCCCTAACCACCTCTCCCAGGGCTCTGTAATCCTTTTTTGCGTTCTCCAGGCTACTGCTATCTGTACCCCTAGCACCCACATGGATGACTAGAGTTGGGTAATAATCAGTGGGACTTACTAGAGCAGGCAGCTTCTCTGCAACATCCCTGATCCGAGCCCCTGGCAGGCAACACACCTCCCTTGAGACTGGGTCAGGCTGACCTGACCTCTGTGCCTTTCAAAGTAGAGTCCCCTACTACTATGACCTGCATAATCATGCAAGTGATTCCATCAAAGCATGATGACTTGGGTACCTACGCTTATTAAACCTGCTCTGAGCACTGATACACTCCTCATACCTAAGTAAGTCTGCACCCATAAAAGCTAGACCTAAGGAAAAACAAACACCATGAACTAGGGTTGGAGAGACAATCTGCTTATTCATGCAACTGATTCTCTTTCAGGAAAGCCTAATTTAAACACCACAATAGAATCATCATCTACAGTAAATATAATCTTTTTCAAAAGGGAAGTTTATGGTTCGGTGAAGTTATGATGATGGATATATAAATCATGTTTTTAGAGCAGAGTTTAATGACTGATTTGAGTGAGCTGAAGGCTGTTAGGGAGTGCCTTAGTTCCACGTCTTCCTTCAAGTCTTGCTGAAAACTACCCCAACAGAGGGAAAAGGACTAACTTCAGCTCCTGCATGGCTGAGTGCACAGCCTTGAGAGCTCTATCATAAGCACAGGGAAAGAAATGATTCGGCAAGTAATCTTTTGAAGCTGGACTAAGGTGTGTTGATGCTAGAGATAGAGGACTGACTCCTAGCACAGCCTAAAAAGAAGAAGTTCCTAAAAGAGAATCCTTGGAGTAATTAAACTTTGAGCCTCAAAGGTAAAAATAAAGCAAAATCGATTCACCGTTTGGCACCTACATGCTTATCCTTTCTGCTAGCAAGACACAATCCAGACCCAGCCTTACACTAAATTCAGTGGAACCTCTGCTACACCAATACTGTTATACTTGATAAAGAGGGGACAAATCCAAACCACAAGAGACTTTTGACAAAAGGTCAGGTAAGAGCTTGTTAGTTTATCATTCCTCCTTCCACCACCCCCCAACCCCCCACCCCCTGTTGCCTGGCACCACTAATGCAAGTGGCTTTTTCTGCAAGGAGACTGAATTAATTCACTTAGTATTTTGGGATATAAGAATATAAATTCACTTAGTAATTTGGCTTCCCCAAAGCCAAAACATTATTTGCACATAATTCACTATCACAAAGAAACCTTAGCAGCTATGCATTTCTACTGGCTTACCTCAGCAATAGTGGACTTGCAGACTTCCCTGGCCACGGATTCAAACTTTGGATCTGTAGTGAGGTTCAGTTTGTAGTTCCACAAGAGGTATAGAGAGAGCATTTGTAGAAAGGTGTCGTGGTTTAAGCCTCTATAACTCATGCAGTCTCTCTCTCACTCACTTCCCCCTCTTTCTTCCCCCCACTCCTGGAGGGATGGGAAGGAGAATTGAAAAAAATGCAACTCCCACAGGTTGAGATAAGAACAGTTTAGTAACTAAAGTATAACACAAATCACTACTGCTACCACCAATAATAACAATGACAAGGGAAATACAAGGAAAGAATACAATTCTCACCACCTAATACCAAGCCTGACCATGCAGTGCACCCCCACCCTTCCGGGTCTCTGCTTTACCTCCTGGGCATGAGGTGCTGTGGCATGGAATAACCTCTTTGGTCAGTTTGGGTCAGGTGTCCTGTCACTGCTTCCTCCCGGCTTCCCCTCCTCCCTGGCACAGCATGAGACTCAGAAAGTCCTGGGCCAGACCAAAACATCACCAAGCAGTAACTGAAACACTGGTGTTATCAGCGCTGTTCCCAGGCCCAAAATCAAAAACACTGCGCTGCACCAGCTACCAAGAAGGAGAAAAATGACTGCTGCTGCTGAACCCAGGACAGTATCCACCCCTTATTCCATACCATTCACATCATGCTCAGATCCCACATTTTCAATATACCATCACTTGTATATATATACATCCACACACACACACAGAGGGAGAGAGATCATCCCTCAGTGCATAGACCAATCCCTACAAAGCTGCTGAGTCCATCCAGTCCATGATATTGGGCTCCATCTTCTGTAACAGCCTTTCAGAGCAGGGGAGGCTGTGTGCAGTGTTCACACTTGTGAATAACCTGGGTAATAGTGTCCATTGCTAAGTCCACCCCTCGATCATGAGTCCATCTGTATGCTGCATCTCTGCCCTGATGGCCTGAGGTGTCATGGGCACACCAGGCTCAAAATAATTCACCCTTCCCTCCAGCAGTTTCTGTAGCTTGTTGTTGGGGACTCCATACAGCTGCCTTCCATCTGCGATGTTTCCAAAGCACTGGAGGGGCCCAGTGGACTAGATCCTCGCCCATACTGTCCCATTCAGCCTGCCACTCATGACTGTCCATCCTTGGGGAAAATCTCTTGGTCATCCTACATCGTAGTCTCACCACAGACAAGGCCCACACCCCACTCTGCTTAACTCTTGGGACYAGACAAAATGGTTGTGGGTAAAACACACTCTGTATGCATGCCAACATGCTGATCCCCATCACAATCAGCAGGCAGGTCTCAAGGGTACCCAAAGGCCATTCAAACCCTTCAGAACTCTCAAATGAGGCTGCTGTACTTGTCACTGGGGCTGGTGTAGCTGCTGTGCTTGCCGGCTCACTCACCACCTGCTGCTCTTTGTCTGAGTCCAGAGCTTCCCCCTCTGCCTTGCTGGGAAGTGCTGCGTGGTCTCCTGCATCCTCCTGGGGCTCGGGCTCGCGGGGCTCTGCAGGTGGCTGCTGGGGAATGCTCTCGGCCACTGCGGGGCTGGGCTCGGCTGCAGGGCTTGACTTCTCCACCGTTATCTCCTCCCGCTGCTCGGCAGCTGCGCGGCTCGGCTCCTGGTCCCTGGGGCAGCGCTCCTGGGCTGGTTCGGCAGCTGGCGGCTCCCGGGGCCGCCCCCCCCCTCGGCTCCCCACAGCCTCGCAAAGACAGAGGCGAGGACGAGGGCCAGGACGGTAAAGAGCAGCCAAACTGCCAGGTACACATCCGCCCCCCCCCACTTCCGGAGCCCGCCCGTATCACAAGCCATTCCAATAAAGTACAATGAAACAAGAACCTTAACCCAGAACCCATATCTGCAAAAATGCTAAGATAACAAATACCGGCTGTAAGTGAGATACAACAGGCTGAAACCATGAACTCAAGAGAATCAAGAGCAACAACTTTGAGAGCCAATAAATCAGCATTATGATGAGTGGCTATTAATCCTGTCGTTATCTCAACCCTTTGAGCCCCACATTGGGTGCCAAAAAGAACTGTCATGGTTTAAGCCTCTCTAACTCACTCAGTCTCTCTCTCACTCACTTCCCCCTCTTTCTTCCCCCCACTCCCGGAGGGATGGGAGGGAGAATCAAAAAGAATGCAACTCCCACAAGTTGAGATAAGAACAGTTTAGTAACTAAAGTATAACACAAACCACTACTGCTACCACCAATAATAATAATGACAAGGCAAATAGAAGGGAAGAATACAATTCTCACCACCTAATACCAAGCCCAGCCATGCAGTGCACCCCCACCCTTCCGGGTCTCTGCTTTCCATCCTGGGCATGAGGTGCTGTGGTATGGAATAACCTCTTTGGTCAGTTTGGGTCAGGTGTCCTGTCTCTGCTTCCTCCAGGCTTCCCCTCCTCCCTGGCACAGCACGAGACTCAGAAAGTCCTGGGCCAGACCAAAACATCACTAAGCAGTAACCGAAACACTGGTGTTATCAGTGCTGTTCCCAGGCCAAAAGTCAAAACACATCGCTGCACCAGCTACCAAGGAGAAAAACGACTGCTGCTGCTGAACCCACGACAAAAGGGGGTTTAAGACCTTCCCGTCATCCTTCTACAATGCAACAATCAATGAAAAGTCCCTTTGACAAAACCTTTGTCCCTTCATTTCTGCAATCATTTCTTCATATTGAACAAATTCAGGCTGTTTGAAATCTCTCTATAAGGTCATGAGCTGGCTCATTAAAAGGAAATATATCTAATGAAGACAATTTCATAACTGAAAGGATAAAACATTGGAAACTCTAACTTCCTTCCTGCTGCATAATTAGCAATGACTTTAGTCCACCACCCCTTTCCACACCATCGCTTATCTGCCTGATGCAAATGATCTAACAAGAACAAAGACTCAACATAAGCAGATTGCATACTGAAAACCTCATAAAAACAGGGTAAAAAAGAAAGGAGACAATGCAGCTGGTTCCTCCTGTGAGGAGCTGTGACCAGACAACTTTTTGGATGCAGATATATTTCAAACCCATCCCACTTTTGCGAAGTACAATGATATATTAGAGGTTGGACCATGAAATGTCTCGATAAGGGTGACCGCTCTTCTTGGAGCCAGAGATTAGTTCACACAGAAGCCTTGATGCACTAGGTCACTTTACAAAAATCAGTCTTGGGCAAGTCACACCCTGCAGATATATAAACATCCCAGATGTCCTCCTGAAGCACCATAAAGTAAAATAGAGGATAAGGCAGCAAAACCCCAGCAAATTAATATCCGAGACATTGTCTGAGAGAAGCTCTATGCCCCAGGTTCAGCTGTAACAGTTATTTTTCTCCTTCTCAGTAGCTGGTGCAGTGCTGTGCTTTCTACTTTAGTCTGGGAACAGTGCTAATAACACACCAGTGTTTGTGGTTGTTACTTAGTGGTGCTTGCTCCAATCAAGGACTTTTCAGTCTCATGCTCTACCAGGGAGGAAGGTCATGGGAAGCCAGGAGGAAGCAGAGACAGGACACCTGACCCAAACTAGCCAAAGGGGTATTCCATACCACAGCATGTCACGCCCAGTATAGAAACTGGGGGGAGTTACCCAGAAGGCCCAGATCGCTTCTCAGGTCAAGCTGGGTATCGGTTGGCGGGTAGTGAGCAATTATATTGTACATCACTTGTGTTTATTTTCTTTTCCTTTTCCCCTTTTAGTTTTATATTCTCTCCCCTTGTTATTTCCCTTATCATTATTATTATTGGTGGTAGCAGCAGTGGTTTCTGTTATACCTTAGTTACTGGACTGTTCTTATCTCAAACCTGTGGTATTTACATTCTTTTGATTCTCCTCCCCATCCCTCTGGAAGCGAGGCGGGGAAGAAAGGGGGAGTGAGCAAGCAGCTGTGTGGTTCTGAGTTACTGCCTGGGCTTAAACCACGACACTCTATTAGCTCATCTGGGATTTTTTCTAGGAACTTCAGTTGCACTTATCATAGAATGGTTAGGGTTGGAACAGACTTTAAAGATAATTTTTTCATTAACACAAAGATAAATTAATTTTTAAAATCCACTTTGAATACTCTGGTTTTGTGACTAAATCAAATTCCTATCAAAAACAAAGAGTTTGGTCAAATGTTTATTTTGAAATCTCAACTGTACATAAGACATTAGGGAAACAAAAACCCATGCCTGTAGGCATGGAAAGTAGCTTTACATCATCTCCAAGAGAGTGGCAGCACACACAGGGAACCAAAAATTGGGTCAGCTCAACTGTACCATCTTCAACACCTTGCATCATGGTTTTGGAGTTGTGAGCAGTAAAAAAGGAGATGATGGGAAACTAGGGTATTTTAGGGGGAGTATATCGTAAATATACAGGTTTAATAGATAAAAGTGAATAAACAGGGAACCTGTCCTCACAAAGAGTGCTGTAGACCTCTCCCTTCCAGGATCAGAAGGACAAGAACGATGTCCAACAACATAAGAATACACCTCTGTATTTGTAATCCCAAACTGAAGAATCTTAAATGAGATACTTTCCAAAGGAACCTTCCCACAGGCAGAAGGAAGGTTAATCTTGCAGGTTTAAAATCCTGCTTTTAGCATTAGGCAGCATTTTCCCAGAAGATGATCAGCAGTTGTACTAGCAAAGACTGCAGAGAGCGGCAAAGAAAACATTTGGACATGAAACACCTGCTTCTGTGGTCTAGCTTTTTATCACTCCCCTTCAATTTCAGCCTGGGAAAATGAGACTTTGCCCACACTTCCTAACCGTGAATGGCTTCTGTAATCCACAGCAGCCTGATGCCTGCCTTGGGGGCAGAGATGCTATCACTTAATCCAGCAGAAGAAAGGTCCAACTTTGATTCCTAGAATTCTCAGTTTCTCCTTCATTCAGGTGATTTCTGTTGGCATATTTAAATGTCAGGTAGATAGGTTTTAATTACTTAAGTTTTCTTTTTTTCAAGAATCTCCTCTCACAAAAAAAACCCAAAAAAACAACAACAACAACAACAAAAAAAAAAAAAAAAAAAAACCAAAAAAAACCCAAACCAACTTAAACAGAAATGTGATGTGCCCTTCATCTGATCCAATCCGGCACAAGAGAATTACAGCTGCCAGTGAAGTCAGGCAGCACAGTGCTAAAGGTTAATTTATAAACACAGTTAGCAATTACTAGTTGTACAGCATAGCCAGATTTCATTTCTGGACTATATCTTCCAATTATAAACTAAAATACAGCTTCTGCAGCATCCAAAACCAGTTCCATCACTGAGGTGTGCACTTGCTCTTAAATATGTGCCACTCTGAAGTCTCCAAGAAGACCACAATGGCTATACTGGGTTAAAGAAATCACCTTGTGTTCTTCCTCCACAGGCCAGTACAGAAACCCAAATGTGTCCTGATTAACACCTTTTACAAACTACCAAGCTATGCAAAGCACACATGGTTGAGAAGGGATATAAAGGTGCAAATGCCATAGCTATAGACTAAATAAACCAAAGCACAACTTGCATGATTGCAGTCTGAAGAGATTTCATTATCTGGCTAAAGAGTATGAACTTCTGGAAACTACAATACTGTCAACTAGTTTGTACTATAAGAAATGATTTGACATAAGCAGTATGAAATTTTAAAAGCTGCATAAGAAGAGTGATGACATACAAGTACCAAAAAGATCAAAATAACAAGTACTTCAGACACAATGCTGTCTTAGCTCTACAGAACATGAACAGCACAAGAGTAGCAGCGTTTACATAGATACTGCAAAACCACAACAAGCCCGCTTTGTGTGGCCTAATCACCCAAACTAAGACAGCAAAAAAGCATTTGTGGGAAAGCAAAGATAGGGTAGTAGAGTTTAAGGAAAATAAGAGTTTCATGCATACAAGTGAAGGAGAAAGGTAGAACTCGCTTCCCTCCCCCAGACTGAAGCATTTATATTCCCCATTTGAGAAATAACATCTTTTCTTCCAGTTCAAAAGAGGCTGGCTCAACGCAGCCCTGAGATTTACTCCTTCCACCATGAGAAATGGGTAACATCCAATAATCATATGTTGCTCCAAAATATTCCTTACATTCTCCCAGGGAGCTGCTTTGTTAAGAACTCTGGCTGCAAACCACCCTGTCCTCCTTCCAGCCTGAGCAGCAATCACAATGGAGAGCTCCTTGATAAAAAGTTCACGGTGCAAATCCTGATCACACCTCCAGAACAAACCAGTGCAAAGACAGGACAAGATCACCTGGCCATCATACCCATAGGAAAACCAACCCTGACTCGCAACATCTCTGTTTATACCGCTATTTAGATGGTAGGCATGCCCCAAGAGCTACAGACACTCAAAACCACTCAAAGTTTAAAGACATCATTGGCACCTACACACTAGAGCTCAGATACTTGATGTAAGAGAGCAAACACTTCACTAGAGTTGGAAGCAATCAGCCTACATCCAAAACTGATTTTCAGTGCATTTACTGCTGCACAACACGTTTCACCAACACTTGCACCACTGCTGCTTCAAAGGACACAAACACAAATTTATGAGTAAAGAAGAGAGCATGGGAAACATTTCCAAGTCCCTAAATACAACCATTATTAACTACAGCACTTTCATTTTGTATAGCAGGAAGTGGCAGAAATTACTGCTCCATTAGAACATGAAAACCAAACCAGTACCTAGGGGATCACAGTAATTCATTGGTATTTGGTCTGATACCATCTCCCAAAGCAATTATAAATTTGCAAATTAGGACATCAACTATTTATTTTTTTCTTATAGCCTAGCAGATATCTGCTCATTACCCTCCACCTGCAGAATTAATTTCCACAACTGAGAACCAACATCCAAATCACACTATTTTAAAGCAGCCTCCAAGATGATTGCTTACAATTGGCCAAAAAAAGTATCCTTTAAATCCAAGACAGCAAACCATTTCTGATTATTATTCAATTTAGTTAATAAGGTATACAGATTAGCTATTAATGGATTAATATCCTCCACAATTTTGTTGATTGCTCTTAGATCGTGAACTAATCTGTAACTTTTCCCATCAGATTTCTTTACTGGCAAGATAGGAGTATTATATTTCAATTCAAATTCAATTAATAATCCATATATTAAAAATTTATCAATGATTTCTTTGATTCCCTTTCAATGCTCCAATTTTAAGGGATATTGTTTTATTCTAATTGGCCAGGCCCCCCTTTTATTTCCACTTTAACAGGCAAAGCATTTTTTGCCTTACCTGGAACTTCAGATGCCCATATTCCCAGATATACCTGATTAAGGATCTCTTCTATTTCAGGAAGGTCCTTCTGTTCACTTTTCTGTTGAATTAAAGATAAACTCAAAACTGCAATTAATTGATCGTTTTTTAACTCTTAATTCCATTTTGCCTTCTTTAAATGTTGCTTCTTGCCCTAATAAAGATTTTGGAGAATTTGGCATGTATAAAAATTCATGCATTCCAATTTGTTTTCCAAATTTGTACTCTAAGGGTTTCAGAAAAAATGCCCCTTTTTTTTTTTTTCTTTTTCTTGGCAGCCAGTAGCTCCCACATCTGTAACAAATTCTTTTCCCTCTGATTTAACACTGAATATGTCGCTCCTGTATCCACTAAAAAAATCAACTTTATTTCCTCTAGTCCCTAGCTTTAATTTAACCAGAGGATCTGCTAGGGTAGATTCCCCAGGTGCCCATCAGTCTAGTTCTAATTCAGTCACTGGAGCCACCTTATGGGTATTCTTTTTAGGGCAGTCTCACTTCCAACATCCAAATTCCTTACAGTATGCACACTGATCTGGTCCCACAGAAGAATTCACTCTTTCACCTCTGCCTGACATTCTTCCTCCAACAGTTTCTATTTGTCCCAAAGTGACCACTATAGCCATGGCTATAGCATGACGCAGCATTTTCTTCTCTGTTCCCGACTCCCACATGCTCTCCATGCTTCCCCCTTCACTCCAGCCAACATTTATCCAACAAGCCCTCAATTCCCTCTGGACCACAGTTTGTGAACATCTATGTTCCCACCTGTCCGCCTCCCCCAGCACTCATCACACACTCAAACACAGGAACTGTGTGAGCTCCCCTCCTTTCCCCCTTGGTTTTCTTTTTTTTTTTTTTCTCACAGTTGCTCACCCAGCCGTGCAGCAGCTGCAGATGCCTGCCTCTGCAACAGCACTTCTGTTTTAACCCTATCTTAACTCTGAACGCGAATCTGCTGCTTGTTGCCAGTGTCAGCAATCTCTTCCTCCTTATCAATATCAGATAGGACAGATGGAGAGGGTGCGCCTCTCAGAGGTACCTGTGACACATAATTTTCAAACCTATCTTCCGGATTATTCTATTTTTTTTGTTTGTGTTTTTTTTTTTTTAAAAAACTTTAAACATCTTTCCCCAATATCACAAGCTGAACAACATCTCCCCAGCTTACCTTTCTGTTTTTCCCTGTCCTTTTACAAAGCCAAAATTAAGGGATCCGGCAGAGCTATATACATTTCGCATTCTGTCTGTCACGCCGGGTGGTTTCTTAAAGTGAAAAACATATCTGCATACATCACTTCATCCCATTTTTCCTTGCCGCCTCAAAACCAACATTAATTCTAACAATGTATTATAGTTCAGAGTTCCATTTTTAGGCCATTTTTCCTGATCCTCCAAAGTATACAAAGGCCACCATTGGTTACAATATTTTATCAATGTGTTCTTATTTACTGAGCCCCAGGAGACCCTCCCAGTTCTTTCCAATCTGTCAAAATGCACCCTAAAGGACTCTTTTTCAAGATTTCTCCAGTGTTGACTTCCCATTATCAATCACGCATACAAACACACACACACACTAGGGATCCCACAGACACACTCCACACAGTAACAAAACTTGAGACAGAGACTAAAATTCAATCAAACAAACAAGAATTAATAACACAGCTACAAAACTGTTACATCCTGTCACCAATACCAAAATCACAAAACCAAAATCATTACTGTAACAAGCCACAAAATAAGTCAAATACCAATAAAATCAAAAACCATTTCCACAAGACACCCCCGGCATCTTCTAGGACCCAAACCAAAAGATGCCCCCTGCTTCTTGTGGGTGTATACCAAACAGACGCTAGCAGCCAGGTTGTCATGGGTTCAGCAGTAGCAGTCATTTTTCTCCTTCATGGTAGCTGGTGCAGTGCCGTGTTTTTGATTTTGGGCCTGGGAACAGCGCTGATAACACCAGTGTTTTCAGTTACTGCTTGGTAATGTTTTGGTTTGACCAAGGATTTTCTGAGCCTCATGCTCTGCCAGGGAGGAGGGGAAGCCGGGAGGAAGCAGTGACAGGACACCTGACCCAAACTGACCAAAGAGGTTATTCCATGCCACAGCACATCATGCTCAGGATGTAAAAACGGAGAGCAGAGACCCGGAAGGGTGGGGGTGCACTGTGTGGTTGGGCTTGGTATCAGGTGGTGAGTGATTGTATTCTTTTCCCTTGTATTTCTCTTGTCATTATTATTATTGGTGGTAGTAGTAGTGATTTGTGTTATACCTTAGTTACTAAACTGTTCTTATCTCAACCTGTGGGAGTTGCATTCTTTTGATTCTCCTTCCCATCCCTCTGGGAGTGGGGGGAAGAAACAGGGGAGAGTGAGTGAGAGAGCGACTGCGTGAGTTATAGAGGCTTAAACCATGACAGTTTGTTTTGGCGCCCAACGTGGGGCACGAAGGGTTATTCATGACTGTGAAACGTGCTGCAATTAAGCAAGCTAAAAGCTAAAAGCCTCTTTGGTATGGAGGACAATGGCTGAAGTACAAATATGGGGAGGCCTGGCAGATTAAATATATCACACTCCCACCAACCCACCAAGGCAAGCACCATGTGCTTACCATGGTGGAAGCAACCACCGGATGGCTGGAGACATATGCTGTGCCCCACACTACTGCCCGGAGCACTATCCTGGGCCTTGAGAAACAGATTTTATGGCGACACGGCACCCCAGATAGAATTGAGTCAGACAGTGGGACTCATTTCCGGAACAGCCTGATAGATGCTTGGGCCAAAGAGCATGGCATTGAGTGGGTATATCACATCCCCTTCCATGCACCAGCCTCTGGGAAAATCGAACTGTACAATGGGCTATTAAAAACTACACTGAGAGCAATGGGTGGTGGGACTTTCAAACGTTGGTATACACATTTACCAAAAGCCACCTGGTTGGTCAACACCAGGGGATCTGCCAACAGGGCTGGCCCAGCCCAGTCAGAACTTCCACATACTGTAGAAGGAGATAAAGTTCCTGTGGTGCACATGAAGAATTTGCTGGGGAAGACAGTCTGGGTTATTCCTGCTTCAGGTAAAGGCAAGCCCACTCGTGGGATTGCTTTTGCTCAGGGACCCGGATATACTTGGTGGGTAATGCGGGAAGATGGGGAAGTCCGATGTGTACCTCAAAGGGATTTGATTTTAGGGGAAAACAGCCAATGAACTCAATTGTATGCTGTTGCCTGCTATGTGATGCTTTTATAGCCCACCAACTAGATGTCTTCTGGTCACCAGCGACTGGCCCTGACTTCCCTCCAACCATCATACCAACAAAGAATGAACTTTGATGTAACCAGATGAGCTCAGCAGTGACCAGACAAGTTCCACGGTGTCATCAGCAGGCAGACATCCAACACTGCACACAGTCTCTCCTGCTCTGAAGACTGTTACAAGAGATGAAGCCTGACATCACAGACCAGATGAACTCAGCAGCTTTATAGGGATTGGTCCATGCACTAAGGAATGATATCTCTCTCTTTGTGTGTGCATGGATGTGTGCATATATATATATGAGACAAGAGTGATGGCATATTGAAAAGGGTATTGGGCATCACTTGTATTTATTATTTTATTTTCCTTTTCCCCTTTTAGTTTTATATCCTCTCCCCTTGTTATTTCCCTTACTATTATTATTGGTGGTAGCAGTAGTGATTTTGCATTATACCTTCGTTACTGGACTGTTCTTATCTCAACCTGTGGGAGTTACATTCTTTCCATTCTCCTCCCCATCCATCCAGGAGCAGGAAGGGGGAAGAGGAGGAGCGAGCAAGCAGCTGCGTGGTTATGAGTTGCTGACTGGGCTTAAACCACGACAATAAGTAAACCAAATCAGAGTTATTTTAACCAGCAGCTCCCAAAGTGATGCAGGATCATAACACAGGTTCTCATCCAGGTCCAGCCCAAGATGTCAGCAACCTCCTATACCTGTCAGATCGACAGGATACCTGTCTGATTTATGTACAGGTTTTTCTGCTTGGACAGTCAGACCCAGAAAAGACCCAGCAAGACAAAAACAGGCAAGGCTGCAAATTAAGAGCGTACCCATGGGGGCAACTCATCAGGAATGGCAACTGATGTGGAAGTTGGTCTTCCACTTGCCCCAAGGCTGTAGCAGTCCTCAGAATAAGACGGGAGATGTTTAGTAGCTGCCTCAGTAAAGCACAACTGCCACTTCCTGGAACACCAGGATAGAAAGGAATTCTATCCTTTCCAAGTCCCTATTATGCTGGAAGATTCACCTGGATGCATACCTCATCCAGGGAATGGCAGCATCTTTCAACTGTTATCACATCCAACTAAAAAAATGAGGCTATAAATAGTCTGGTGGGGGAGCTGGGAGTATAAGGGAATGTCCCCTTCATAGGTTGACCACCCGAGGAAGGAAAAACAGATGTGTAATTGCTAAACACTTCCATTATATACCACCCAAAGTACAGAGGTGACGACCACACTGGGAACACAAGCCAGATCAGTTTCATGATCAATGAGTCGACTGTATTGCAAGTCATAGAATCATAGAATAGTTAGGGTTGGAAAGGACCTAAAGAACATCTAGTTCCAACCCCCCTGCCAGGGGCAGGGACACCTCACACTAAACCATGTCACCCAAGGCTAAGTCCAATCCAGCCTTGAACACTGCCAGGGATGRAGCATTCACAACTACTTTGGGCAACCCATTCCAGTGCCTCACCACCCTTACAGGAAAGAATTTCTTCCTCATATCCAATCTAAACTTCCCCTGTTTAAGTTTGAACCCRTTACCCCTTGTCCTMTCACTACAGTCCCTMATGAAGAGTCCCTCCCCAGCATCCCTATAGGCCCCCTTCAGATACTGGAAGGCTGCTATGAGGTCTCCACGCAGCCTTCTCTTCTCCAGGCTGAACAGCCCCAACTTTCTCATCCTATCTTCATATGGGAGGTGCTCCAGTCCCCTGATCATCCTCGTAGCCCTCCTTTGTCATTACCATAAAGTACAGTGAAACAACAACCTTAGCCCAGGCCCTCCAGCCAATAAACAGTAACACAGCAAATACTGGCTGTAAGTAAGGTACGACATGCTGAATCTCTGAGACCAAGCGCAACAACTTTGAGAGCCAATAAATCAGCACTGTGAGGAGTGACTGTTAATCCAAAACAATGAATGCTTATCACAAATACAATTAGACACACTCTGGTCAGATCTGTCGTTATCTCAACCCTTCGTGCCCCACGTTGGGCGGCACAAAGAGCTGTCGTGGTTTAAGCCCAGCCGGTAACTCAGAACCACGCAGCCACTCACTCACTCCCCCCCTTCTTCCTCCCACTGCTGCCAGAGGGATGGGGAGGAGAATCAAAAGAAGGTAACTCTTACGGGTTGAGACAAGAACAGTCCAGTAACTAAGGTATAACACAAAACTACTACTGCTACCACCAATAATAATAATGATAAGGGAAATAAATAACAAGGGAAGAGAATACAACTGCTCACCACCCACCGACTGATACCCAGCCTGACCCGAGCAGCAATCTAGCCCTTCCGGGTAACTGCCCCCAGTTTATATACTGGGCATGACATGCTGTGATATGGAATACCCCTTTGGTTAGTTTGGGTCAGGTGTCCTGTCTCTGCTTCCTCTTGGCTTCCCCTCCTCCCTGGCAGAGCATGAGACTCAGAAAGTCCTTGGTCAGAGTAAACATTACATAGCAACAACTAAAAACACCAGTGTTATCAGTGTTGTTCCCAGGCTGAAAATCAAAACCACAGCACTGCACCAGCTACTAAGAAGGAGAAAAATGACTGCTACTGCTGAACCCAGGACAATATATATCTTCCATATATGGCTGGAACTTATATGGATATATATATCTCCAAGAGGAGATCCTAATCAAAGCCTCTTGTTTGAAATCAGTCTTTCCAGATATTGTTTTCACAGTCATCAGGCCAATTCTGTGGTTTTACCAGCATTACTGAATACTACAGTCTGTTTCTAGGAAAACAAGTACTTTCAACACAGGAGCAAGCTACAATAATAGCTCCTGTACCTTGCCCTGAAAAGAATTAAGATTATTTGGCTAGCATAGATTTGATTTGACATTTTAATAATAAGGGATATGAAAAATTTCATGTTATAAAAACTCAACAAGCAAGAGTGTCCACCTTGACACTGGGCTTCATGCCCAGAGGCTCAACACAAGCCTACTGCTCTAATATCCCATGAGAACTAAGTGCCTTGGCTGGAAAACAGTGGCAAAGAAAATTGCCTACCTGAGCTCCCAGCTTCTAGAAGCGGAGAGAATAACCCTGACATTTCCAGTGGATTCATGACAGGGAAAGTGGCTGTGCTCTTCAGTTCTCCACCTTCCCCAATCTCTTCCTATAAAGATACTTGTCAGCTGACAACCCATGCAGTCAGCTGTCCAGAAGGTTTCAGGTTCACCAGTGTACACAGAAGGAAGCTCCCTGCAGAAGTCCTGGATTCAGGTCTGAACATGTAGTAAACACAACCAAAACAGTGCTACCAAGGGACAGGACCCAAAGTGATGAACTTCTTAGGGCAAAACAAAACAATGAGCTTCATAAATATGGGAGCAAACAGCCCTGTACTCACTGCCCAAATTTTACTCACATGCAATGTTTCAACAGCTCTGACGCATTATTTTTGATACCTTTCAAAGATAACCTCTTGATTAATTTTATGGCTTTTAATGCCACAAAAAGCATGCAAATTACAAACAAAGAACTTAAAACCATGCATGCCAAACCCCAAAAGGGCAGTTCAGAAGTACTTTTGGCAACATGGTTCCCAAGGTAGTCAACTGTAGTATCAGCCAGTCTCCATAAGTGTATTTTAAATGGTTCCTGAGAACAGAAGTTGACTTTGGAAAGACTCTCCTGGCCCAATTTAAGATCACACCAATCAAGGTATATTAAATAATACTCTACCTTAAAACTTGAGACAAAGTTTAAAAGATAAAGTTTCTCCAACATTTTAATCCACAACAGGCTATAAGTTCTCTGCTACCTTGCTCATAACATCTTCCTTTTTTACCATTCTGCTTGAGTGGCTCAATACTGGATTCATAGATCATAGAGGGACTTGTTTTTTCTTCTTTAATCTAAAACTTTGATCTTCTAAACAGGATCCCAATTCCAAATTAGCAATCCCACTAGGTAATGTAGAAGTTACAGCCAGAGATCAAACTCTACCTCCCAACAGACAAAAGATTACTTTAAGATTATAACAATATGCTGCCATGTTATTTAAAGTTATTCATGATGCACAACTCTAAGCCATAGGAAAGTTTTTTGCTATTTCCATTTCCCCTAAGCCACTTCAGACAACACACTGGATAATATAGCTGTGGTGAGCCAACAACCAGCAGGTCAAGTGGCTGGAGCACCAATTCTCACCTTTTAATTACACAACAGARAAATGCAAGTTCAGTACTCCTTCCAGCTGCATGCCAACAGCACACAGCGCACCTCAGCTCTAATCTTAAAAATACAGTGAACCCTGGAGAGCAAGAGACATTAGAAGACAACAT
>CABHOG010000177.1:0-10021 GCA_902168055.1 Aratinga solstitialis
CATTCCAGTGCCTCACCACCCTCACAGTAAAGAACTTCTTCCTTATACCTAAACTAAACTTCCCCTGTTTAAGTTTCAACTCATTACCCCTTGTCCTATCACTACAGTCCCTAATGAAGAGTTCCTCCCCAGCATCCGTGTAGGCTCCACTCAGATACTGGAAGGCTGCTATGAGGTCTCCATGCAGCCTTCTCTTCTCCAGGCTGAACAGCCCCAACTTTCTCAGCCTGTCTTCATACGGGAAGTGCTCCAGTCCCCTGATCATCCTCATGGCCCTCCTCTGGACTTGTTCCAACAGTTCCATGTCCTTTTTATGTTGAGGACACCAGAACTGTACACAATACTCCAAGTGAGGTCTCACAAGAGCAGAGTAGAGGGGCAGGATCACCCCCTTTGACCAGCTGGTCATGCTCCTTTTGATGCAGCCCAGGATGTGGTTGGCTTTCTGGGCTGTGAGCACACACTGCTGGATCATGTTCATTTTCTCATTGACCAACACACCCAAGTCCTTCACAGGGCTGCTCTGAATCTCTTCTCTGCCCAACCTGTAGCTGTGCCTGGCATTGCTCTGACCCAGGTGTAAGACCTTGCACTTGGCATGGCTAAACTTCATAAGGTTGGCATCAGCCCACCTTACAAGAGTGTCAAGGACCCTCTGGATAGCATTTCTTCCCTAAAGCGAATAAACCGAACAACACAGCTTGGTGTCATCAGCAAACTTGCTGAGGGCGCGCTCAATCCCACAGTCCATGTCACTGACAAAGATGTTGAACAAGACAGGACCCAACACCGATCCCTGAGGGATACCACTCGTTACTGGTCTCCAGCTGGACATTGAACCATTGAGCACAACTCTTTGTGTGTGGCCATCCAGCCAGTTCTTTATCCACCGAGTGGTCCACCTATCAAATTGATGCCTCTCCAACTTAGAGACAAGGATGTCACGAGGGACAGTGTCAAACGCTTTGCACAAGTCCAGGTAGATGACATCAACTGCTCTACCCCTGTCCATCAGTTCCATAGCCCCATCATAGAAGGCCACCAAAATGGCCAAGCAGGATTTCCCCTTAGTGAAGCCATGCTGGCTGTCACCAAGCACCTTGTTGTTTTTCATGTGCCTTATCATGCCCTCCAGGAGAATCTGCTCCAAGATTTTGCCAGGCACAGAGGTGAGACTGACTGGTCTGTAGTTTCCCAGGTCTTCCAATTTTCTCTTCTTGAAAATGGGGGTTATATTTCCCTTTTTCCTGTTGTCAGGAACTTCACCTAACTGCCATGATTTTTCAAGTGTGATGGACAGTGGCGTAGCAACTTCATTTGCCAGCTCCTTCGGGACCCGCAGATGGATTTCATCAGGTCCCATGGACTTATATACGTTCAGGTTCTTAAGATGGTTCTGAACCTGATCCTCTCCTACAGTGGGCCTAAGGTCTTCATTCTCACAGTCCCTTCATCTGCCTTCCAAGAGTTGGGTGGTGTGGATAGAGCACTTGCAGTGGCAAAGAAGTCATTAAGAACATCAGCCTTCTCCAAATCCAGGGTAGCCAGTTCTCCCGATAGCTTCCGGAGAGGGCTCACATTGTCCCTAGCCTGTCTTTTATTTGCTACGTGCCTATAGAATCCCTTCCTGTTATCCTTAACATCCCTAGCCAAGTTTAATTCTAAGTGGGCCTTCGCTTTCCTAACCTGGTCCCTGGACAACATCCCTGTATTCTTCCCAGGCCGCCTGTTCTTGCTTCCACCTTTTATAAGCCTCTTTTTTTGCTCCAAGTTTCCTCAGTAGCTCCTTATCCATCCAAGGAGGTCTCCTGGCCCTCCTGCTGCACTTCCTTCTAGTTGGGATGCAACACTCCTGAGTTTCTAGCAGGTGATCCTTGAATATCAACCAACAGTCTTGGGCCCCCCTGCCCTCTAGGGCTATATCCCATGGAACCTTACTAAGCAGGTTCCTGAAGAGGCCAAAGTCTGCTCTCTTGAAGTCCAGGGCAGTGAGCTTGCTGCATGCTCTTCTCACTCTCCTGAGGAACTCAAACTCGACTTTCTCATGATCGCTACAGCCAAGGCTTCCCTGGAGCGTCACATTTCCAACCAGACCCTCCTTGTTGGTGAGCACAAGCTCAAGCGTGGCACCTCTCCTTGATGGCTCCTCTATTAATTGCAGAAGGAAGTTGTCTTCCACACAATTGAGGAACCTCCTGGATTGCTTGTGCCAGGCTGTACCATCCCTCCAGCAGATATCAGAGTGGTTGAAGTCCCCCATGAGGACAAGGGCCTGCGAGTGTGAGGCTGTTCAAATCTGTCTATAGACAGATTTCATCCACAGGGTCCTCTTGATCAGGCAGTCTCTAACAGATCCCCACAGCAACGTCCCCCATCGCTGTTCTCCCTTTGACCCTGACTCACAAACCCTCTGTTAACTTATCACCTGTCCCCAGACAGAGTTCCATACTCTCCAGCCTATCCCTAACATAAATAGCAACTCCCCCTCCCAGCCTGTCAGGCCTGTCTTTTCTAAAGAACCTGTAACCTTTAATTCCAACACTCCAGTCATAAGAGCCATCCCACCATGTTTCTGTGATATCTGTTATATCATATACCAGTAGATGTGCATGCATTTCTAATTCCTCTTGTTTATTCCCCATACTACAGGCATTTGTATAAAGGCATCTGAGCCGAGCTCCAAATTAAGCCAGCTCATTGGCTGGAGTGGCTGAAATATCTCTGCATCCCTCTGAGCGTTTATTATAGGCGCTGGCAACTGACTGGGAGTGCTGGGATGGAATGATGCTCCCCTCCCCCAACACATCTAGTTTAAAGCATCCTTGACCAGCCTGGCAAGCCTCCTATCAAAACAGCTCTTCCCCTTCTTTGTCAGACCAGCTCCACCAGCCTCCAGTAGACCTGGTCTACTAAATTGAGTCCCATATTCTAGATACCCAAGCCTCTGACTATGGCACCACCCTTCTAACCATTTATTAACCTGGCAAATCCACCTAACCTTTTTATCCTGGAGAATTGATGAAAAAACTATCTGAGCTCCAGAGCCCCTAACCACCTCTCCTAGGGCTCTGTAGTCCTTCTTAATGTTCTCTGGGCTACTGCTGTCTATATCACTAGCACCCACATGGACAACTAGAAGCGGATAATAGTCAGTGGGACTTACTAGACCAGGCAGCCTCTCTGCAACATCCCTGATCCGAGCCCCTGGTAGGCAACACACCTCCCTTGAGACTGGGTCAGGCCGACAGATGGGTGCCTCTGTGCCTTTCAAAGTAGAGTCCCCTACTACTATGACCCGACGCTTTTTCCTGGTGGCAGCTGTAGTGATCCTCTTTACTGGTGCATCAGCCAGTTGTTTATGTGGTGAGGTGTGTGTTTCCTCATCAGCCCCCTGCAGAACAGCAAAGCGGTTCTGGGTGGGGACATCAGATGGGGTTTGGGTTCAAAACCCAGCTGATGGGGTCAGATGGTTACCCCATCTGGTGGTATCAAAATGGGGTTTGGCAAAAATAAAATTATATTGGTCCAGGTTTTTCCAGTGAAATGAAAATAAATAAATAAATAAAATCTTCCTTCTAGGTTGAACAAAACTTTTCTTTCTATCCGAAATGAAGCACTCTGCTTCTCCTTCCAGGTCTCTGACAAAAAGAAAAGAAAGGACAGTGCTGCCTTTAGCAGCAGTGCAGAGGAGCAGGAGATGCTGCACTGCTTGGCTAGCTCCACATGAGCCAGAGAAGGAAAACAGATAAGCTGCTTGTGGCTTCACAGTCAGGCACTTGGCAGGTCCCAGTCCCTGCTCCACAAAGGATTTATGGCTTTGTGGAGAAACCCAAGACAAAACATAAATACCTTTCAAAAAATACCCTCTGGTGCAAGAATCAGCCCCCTTTCAAGGGGTGGGTTTCTGCCTTCTCTGGTGCTCAAGACAGCTGCTCTCCCCACTTAGGGGGGCAAAGAGCCCAAAACATTTTCACTAAAGACTGATGGGCAAATTCCACTAAACGCTCCCAACCCTGAAAAAAGTCTACTCACTGTGGCATCAGTGACATTGCTGTCCCAGTATCCTTTTAAAAAGCTGGAGCTGGATGCAGCCTTTTTTGTCAGGGAGACCCCAGAGAGGAGCCACAGAAATTATTCACGACAGGCAGATCCTACCAGCGCGCTCTGTGGAGCTGCCCAGCTTATCAAAAGTAAAATCAATACAAATCAATTAATTCCCAGGGAGGAAATTCCCAGGCAATACAAGACCAACCTACTCTAGTGGAAGGTGTCCCTGCCTATGGCAGGGAGTTGGAACTAGATGATCTTTAAGGTCCTTTCCAACCCAAACCATTCTATGGTATTAGCAGAAATGCATTTTCTCCCACAAGAGCCCCACAAGCTCTGCCCTCCCCCTCCCATGGGTGTTGGTTCACCTGTGCCATTGGCTGTGTTGTTGGCCATGCCAGCATCCTGCATGCTCTTGCCCTGCTGCCGGTGCCAGCTCCTGGCTCTAGGACTTTGCTCTCCACTCCCTGTGTTCTACCTGGCCACTCCAGCCACATGTTGGTGTGCCCTGCAAGGGAAAGAAATGCCAGTGGCAGAGTCCCACGGAAGAGTAACCTGGGTGACAACAACCTTGCATTTGTTTGCAACGTTCACCCTGGCCACCCTATGTGCCAAGGAACAACCCCAGGCTGTCATGGCCAGAAACTTGCTTGTAGCACCAAGCTGGTTTGCTCTGTCCACCCATGCAGCAAAACTCCCAGAAGAGATCCCACACCAGCTCCTGCACCATGGTGGGAACCCTCACTGGTGCCTCCTGCCTGGCTACAAGCCTTGTAGAAAAGCAGGTGAGGAAGGTGCAAGCATTTGCTGCTGCTGGAACAGCTGTGACCTCTGGCAAAGGAGGGAACAAGCAACTGGGAAAGATGAGCGCTTAAACCATAGCACAAGTTGTGACCAGCTCAGATGTGACTGCATCTCCCAGGGGCCTTCTCTTTGTGCTCTGCTGGAGCTCCCTGCCTTGGACGCCAGGGCAGCCTGCCGTCTGTGGGCAGAGTGCCTACAGCACCCCCAAAGCAAACTCTCCCCCTCTCACAGCCCTGAGCCCCTGAGACAGCCCGGAGGCATTGAGGAAAAGGCTGGGGTTTCACGTTCATGAAGGGCCTGGCTGTTACTGTGAGCAGGGAAGTGGACAGGGCAGGAGGGGGATGCTGCCTTCCTGCATCCAGGGCCAGGGGACCAAAGGCAGAGCCTGGCCACCTCCACCCAGGATCACAGCCGAGGGCTGTGAGCACAGCGGGTGAGGACCGCAGAGATGAGGAAGTCTGTCTGCCCCAGCCAAGTCCTCCCCTTAAAAGGGCAAAACCCACAAACTGTCCCCACATCTCAGGGCTGGAGCTGGGAGGGGACAGAAGCTTGGCAGTGACAGGGTGCAATATCACCAGCTCCAGCAAGCCCTTGGTTCCTCCCACTGGCTCCAAAGCCGCTCTCTTTGGGAAAGCAGCTCACAACAGTGGGCAGAGTAAGGGCTGGGATTGGGAGGAGACATGGGAAAGCAGGAGATGGTTGTCAAAAATAGATCAGAGCCATGGGCAGAGCAGCCCATGAGCAGGAGCTGCCGAGGTTGCTTTGACCTGCTCCAGACTTTCCCAGGAGGGCAGCCCTGAAAAAGGGTTCTTCAGAGAGTGAACTCACCCCAGAAACCCTGGCTACCCCTAGGGCATCACTGTGTGCTGGGGGTTTGCTTCTTCCACCAGCACCTGGGGACTTGGAGCAGCTTCAGGCACAGAACAGGCTCCTCTTCCCCCTGGTCGGGAGGTGAAGGTTGCCCTTCACTGCCCATCCATGGGGCTCAGCAGGGCACAGTGTCACCACACACCTCCCAAAAGCTGGCCAGGACCTACCTCCCCACATTCACCCCATGGCAAAGCTGGGAGGCAGAATGGCCCCCAGAGCCCCAGCCAGAGGGGACTGGGGTAGGTGGTACCACTGCAGGAGCTGGTCCCACTGGGAGCAGCGCCCAAGGAACAGGATGGATCTGGTCCCTGCCCTTCTCAGCACAGATTTGTTCAGAGCTGTCCGGACAGTTTTTAGAAACCAAAACGTTTCCAGGCTGCCAGCTAGCCACACAGGGTTACCAGGCCTGAATTAGGCAGCCTGCTGCCCAGCCCAGCCCTTCTATGAGTGCTCCCATCTGGGAATTGTCTTTTAATAGACATGTGGAAACAAATTGGAGCACCTCCCGTACGAAGATAGGCTGAGAGAGTTGGGGCTGTTCAGCCTGGAGAGGAGAAGGCTGCGTGGAGACCTCATAGCAGCCTTCCAGTATCTGAAGGGGGCCTGCAAGGATGCTGGAGAGGGACTCTTCATCAGGGACTGTAGTGATAAGACAAGGGGTAACAGATTCAAACTTAAACAGGGGAAGTTTAGATTGGATATGAGGAAGAAATTCTTTACTGTAAGGGTGGTGAGGCACTGGAGTGGGTTGCCCAGGGAAGTTGTGAATGCTCCATCACTGGCGGTGTTCAAGGCTGGGTTGGACAGAGCCTTGGGTGACATGGTTTAGTGTGAGATGTCCCTGCCCATGGCAGGGGGGTTGGAACTAGATGATCTTAAGGTCCTTTCCAACCCTAACTATTCTATCATTCTATGAAACCCAGCAAGGCCATGTGAGAGCAGTGGGGCTGGGAACATGCTCCTAAAATAAGAGTGGGGAGAAAACAAGGCAGAGTACAGATGGGAACAGCCTCTTGTAGCCATGCTGGTAGAACAAAATGGGGTGTGCAGAGGGCAGCCCATTACCCAGGCAGCTGACAAGACCCCTGCTGTGCCCCATTCCCTGGGGACCTGGGGTGGCTGTCCCACCTCCACTCCTGAGCTGGAGGCAGAGAGAACAGACGATGCCAAAGAGGAAATTGGCGTCAGCCAGGGAGACATCAACCTTTTGGCTACCCACCTTCTGCCAAGGCAGAGCCCCCACACTCCACTGCGGCGACCAGAAGGTCTTGACATGAGATGCCAGCAGAGGTGGAAGCATCAGTCTTGGTCTCCCTCAGCACGCCAGATCCTAAACTGCAGCCAAAGAGGAGGGAGGGTAGCACACGCAGCCAGGAGCCAGTGCTGGCTGTGGGGAATTGGGGCACAACCACCGGGAAACACAACCAGGAGAACCCTGGCACCACATGGGCAGGGGGTCTCAGCTCCTGAAACATAGAGTTGAGAAATTCCCCCTATGCCTGCAGAGGGGGGAGGAGGCAGCCATGTCCCCAGAACCTAGCCCTCACACCTGCAGTGCCCGGAGCAGAAGTGGCACTGATGTAGGTGGGCACCCTGGAGCTGGGGCAGAACAGCCCCTTGCCCCATGGCAGCAGGACATGCAGCCAAAGAGATGCCTGGCTCCAAAACCCTGAACCCAGTTTATTCCTGTTACCCACCCCCTTCCAGCTGACCCAAGACCCATCTCCCAGCTTGTTCCCCAAGGCTCCGAGCAGCCCCCCACAGCAGCAGGCAACACACCTGCCGTGAAGCACTGCCTGCCTCCCCTCTGCCCGTACCAGGGCTGCAACTGGTCATTGCAGCCTTTTGTTGTTGCTGTGTCACACCAGAAGTCACATGCCTGGGGACATCCTGCACCCACACGTGGGGCTTTGCAGGGCAAGGGGTCTCACGAAGGGAAATACTTCATCTGAGGGACCCAGAGGAGTGTCTCCTGCCAGCCCTCAGGGATGCTCACACCCATTGCTAACTGAGAGGTAACTTTTGGACATCACACAAGCACAGAAAGCAAAGGATGCTGCATTGAAGAAATCACTGAAGCTTGCACAATCTCATGACAGGTAACAGTGGTTTCTCACAGCCATGCCTAGATCATAACATCAACGTGGCTCACCAGCTGGAGCCTCTCCTTAGGACAAGCAGCAAACCAAGCTACTTCATTCCCTGCTGTCAGAAGAGCCACCACAAGACAAACTGGGGATTGTGGCAACTCTCTTGGCATCCACTGCACCAGATCTCAGCTGGGGACCTCTGGGCTCTGCTTTCTCTCTGCACAGAGGGCTGTGGAATTTCACACTCTGTCACCAAGGTTAGCAGCAAATCCCAAGATGACATTTGTTCAGGAGAAGAAAGAGAAGTCTTGACCAAGCAGTTTCCCTTGAGGGGACAGCATAGAAATAGCTGAGGAGCAAAGAATGATCCTTTTCTTTCCATCCTGCCAGTGAGCAAGTTTGCCAGCATCCATCACCAAGCCCATGAAAATAAACATGGCTCTGTGTATAAACAGAGCAAACATCAAACAGCATTTCCAAGCACAAAGGACCCATACTCTACTCTGGAGAAGTCAGCTGCCTCCATGGTAGGTATGTACAGCAGCAGTGCTCTGCCCCATGTAGCAGTACTACAGCAAACTGTGGAATTATGTCCAGAACAACCCTAAATTCAGGTGAGTGCAGGATGAATTGGAAACTAGCAAGGCAGTTTCCCGTGCCAGAGCAGCCATGGGATTTTTAATGATTGTGAGCACACCTGGAAGGTCTCTGAAAGTCCCCTGTAGAAGTACTGGCCAGACCTCACCACACTTATCTCACACACTCACAGGTCAAGAGGATAACAAAAGCAGAAACTACTTACAGACCATGGGAAAGCAGTTGGGAATCAGAAGCAAGCAGTCATCAGGCTGAGCCTCCCAGACTACAACTTCCTTACAGGCTTTCTAGCACCTATGGATAGCTGCTAAGTAGCTGCAAAGTCCAGCTCCTGTCAGGACACTGAGCACTCTCTCACCCCTTAGTAGAAGGCTTTAACACCTGAACAGTAGGAATCAAGAGAAAACAACAACAGGGCACAAACTGTGTTCAGCAACCTACCAATTTCCCATCT
The DNA here is from genome assembly GCA_902168055.1 of Aratinga solstitialis. NCBI lineage: Eukaryota > Metazoa > Chordata > Aves > Psittaciformes > Psittacidae > Aratinga > Aratinga solstitialis. The sequence continues at coordinate 8,863 of CABHOG010000177.1, forward strand.
CACTCCCTCCTTGGGTGGGAGACAAACACACAATATGGAAGGACAGGGTCTCTTTTTACAGTCAGAAACATTTCTCCCCTTCACTCATCTTTTGTATGTGCCTGGCAAAAGGAGGTATGGAAGAGCTCAAGGTGTGGAGCTTGTTGCTGAGAGTGCTCCTAAGCCTGGGGCCATGCAGAACCTCTTATCTGGCAGGCTGCAGGAGCCTTCTCTACAGGAACACTTCTAACCAGAACATCTGTATAGGCTACTAGGCCACTGCCATGCTCTGGAAATATAAATAGGTGTTAAATTCAACGCCATGTTGACAGTGTGACATGTCTCTCAATAACCACAGCTCCAAAAGGAGCAGCACTGAGCCATTCCAGCATAGCTAGAAGGCAAGGAAGGGCACTGTGCCAAGCACAGGATGGCCTGGTGCCCAAGCAGCTCATTTCCTTTGGAAGCAGCTGTTATTTCCGTGCAGCTTTGCTTGCTCTGCTTCTCCTCCTCTCCCTGGACCTACCAAAGCATCCCCATGTGACCATCACCCAGAGGGGCACTGGGCTTCCCAGCCTGACTCAGTGCCTTGCTTGAGGCAAGATCTACTGTGCCTGTAACCCCCATGTGAAGGGACCCCTGCAGACCAACTGCTGTACTTGGTCACAGCCTGCCCCACATCTCCCCAGTTGACCATTCCTTTGGCTGCCAGTAGAGCAACTGGTGGAAACTGTGCCATCACAGACCTGATATTCCTTGAGAAACAAATACTTCAAGAAAGGCTCAGGTCAGCTGTACCTTTGGCTGTATGGCCACCCCCAGCACCTCCCAGCTCTACTGTCATTCAGGAGGTTGGCCTGCTCCAAACCTTCTCTAGGCTGCCTTGCTGGGGTTCACTGGGAGATCCAGAGTGGCATCTGCTGCACAAGGACAATCTTGACACTTTTCATCAGCCTTAAGGCTGCAGAAACCACTGATTAATGGACTGAGAGGTGCTACCAGCACAGGACCCTTACCTTAGTCTGCTTCCAAAGCAATTTGTACTGGGAGGCTGGTATCTGCCCTCCATGGCTGCAGCCATGCTGCTGGGATCCCTTCCAGGCACCTGGGACCCTGAATGGGGGAAGAAAAAGCGGGTGATGAAAATGACTGAGACACCTACTAGTTCTACCCTCCTTCC
>CABHOG010000177.1:21905-53752 GCA_902168055.1 Aratinga solstitialis
GAACAAATCCAGACCCTGTTTCTCCCTAGCTGCTCCAAGCCATAGGAATTTGCACTTTCTCAGAGCCATGCGGAAGCTGTGCCCGCACGCTCCGGGGGTCCCCTCTATCCCCTGTGCGAGCGGCTCTTCCCGCCGGCGCTGCACAAGCCCTCATTGTGCCGGTGCCCAGCCAAGGGGCGGCAGCGCAGGAGCTAAGACAAGGTGTCTCCAAGTGGAGGATGTGAACATGAACCTCCCAGCCAGCTTCCTTCTCCCCCTCCACCCCCTTCAGCTTCTTTAAAGAAAATAAACAGGAGCAGAACCTTCCATTCACTGTCCCCATCCAGCACACGGGACGCACAAAGGGACATTGCTGCTGCACCAACAGAGGGTCCCCTGAGCGGCTGAGCACAAAGGCTGCCTGTGTCCTGCCAGCAGCCAGAATGTCAGAAGGATTATTATTATTATTTTGGGAGGAGGTCTGGGAGTGATTTGGGCCTCAATAAGGTCTCAGTTCAGCTACTTCCAGTGCCCCGCACACAGCATCAGAGCTCCCATTTAGCAGAGGTGAGCTGCAATTCCCACCCAGCCCATTAAGCGGATTTACAGTTCCACGAAATGAAGCTGGCAGCAGCCAGCTTGATAACGGCTCCGGGCTGAGCCCGAGCCCTGTGCAACCGCCAGCAACCACACACGTCTGACGTCCATGGACACGAGCACCACGGAGCTCTCACAGGAGGGAGCAGCCCCGCTGCCTCTTCCCTGGGTGGGGTGGCTCCATCTCCCCACACGCAGCCAGGAAGACTTCCAGACAGATAGACGGACAGTGCTTCCCACCCTCTCAGCTCCCCAAACCCTCTTTGCAGCTCCACTGGATGCAAAGGCCAGTTTCCACTCAAACAGCTCTACACAAACAAATCGGTACTCTAGAGTAGCCAGGACTGCTGCTTATACAACCAGAAGACAAGTAGATCCTCTGGGCTACCCTGAAAACCAGCAACCTACTTACCCCCTCCATCAATCTGCAGATGAATCAAATCCCAGAGGCAGAACCCTGCCCTGAAAGCACCCTGGCACCAGACAGAAAAGGCATGGCAACAAATAAAATCAGTGGGAGTACCAAGCCACACTGGCTTGCCCCAGAGCTCAGGGCTGTCGGGTGGGCAGCACCCACCTCCCTGGTGCTCAGATGAGGACTAGCTTAACTGCTGTGCATACCTGCAGCCAAAGGAATGACTCCATGCTGTGGCTACAGGCCCCCCCGGGAAGGGGCAAGGGGAAAGTTGGACTTCCACAGCCATCCCTAAACCAAGGGGGAACCCAGAGTTTAGGGGAAGGGATAATCTTTACTGTCCTGGGTAAAATTTAAGTCTCCCCAGGCAGTAGGAAGGTTTGCACATGCTCCTGGCTCCAGCTCAGTCTCAGCCACCAGCAGCTTAGAGGCAATCATGCCAAGTGCAAGGTCCTACACCTGGGTCAGAGCAATCCCAGGCACAGCTACAGGTTGGGCAGAGAAGAGATTCAGAGCAGCCCTGTGGAGAAGAACTTGAGGGTGTTGGTCAATGAGAAAACGAACATGAGCTGGCAGTGTGCGCTCACAGCCCAGAAAGCCAACCGTATCCTGGGATGCATCAAAAGGAGCGTGACCAGCAGGTCAAAGGAGGTGATCCTGCCCCTCTACTCTGCTCTCGTGATCAGGGGGCTGGAGCACTTCCCGTATGAAGAGAGGATGAGAAAGTTGGGGCTGTTCAGCCTGGAGAAGAGAAGGTGGAGACCTCATAGCAGCCTTCCAGTATCTGAAGGGGGCCTACAAGGATGCTGGAGAGGGACTCTTCATTAGGGACTGTAGTGATAGGACAAGGGGTAATGGGTTCAAAATTAAACAGGGGAAGTTTAGGTTGGATATAAGGAGGAAGTTCTTTACTGTAAGGGTGGTGAGGCACTGGAATGGGTTGCCCAGGGAAGTTGTGAATGCTCCATGCCTGATGGTGTTCAAGGCTGGGTTGGACAGAGCCTTGGGTGACATGGTTTAGTGTGAGATGTCCCTGCCCATGGCAGGGGGGTTGGAACTTGATGATCTTAAGGTCCTTTCCAACCCTAACTATTCTATGCTTCTATAACTGTGTCCCACTTCATTTATCTGCCATGTATAACCAGGAGGACCTCAGACTTCTGCTTTGTTCCTCTAAATCATCACAGGCCTGGGAGGGAAGATGAGAGAAGTCCAAAAAGCCCACTACCTCTGACTAGGCACAGCTGGTTGTCTGCAAAACAGCCCTGACAGGGTACAGCTTGACCAGAGCCAGCAGACCCTGCCAACCCACTGGCTTGGGCATAGAGAGCAACCTCCCATCCAAAGAAAACCTGGAGGTAGCCAGGGCACAGGGAGAACACTGGTAGTCATAGTCCCATCAGTTCTGCAGGACACTTGGGAAGTGACACCCAAAAGGTGACACAGGGTAGGCACAGTCCATCCCTCACTGTGACTTACTGGCTTGGATGACCAGTTTGACGAGACCATGGCCCAACCACTACACAGGCAGCTCACTGACCAGTCACATTAGCTGGTTTGAGTCTCTGCCTTGACAACTCCTTGCTAAAAGCCTTTGCTGCTGGGGCATGCAGCAGAGCTCCCTTGACATTACAGGGGAAGAAGCTGCAGCTTTCCAGAGGTTTGGGTGGGGTGGGGGGTGGTGGTGTTTGCTTCTGACTTCCTGGAGGGTCCCGCAAGGCCCAGCTCCAGCAGCTCTGCCTGGGGCACAGCAGTAGGGAAAGAAAAGACTGCAGGATCTGTAAAACCCTGGCATGTGGTTTCCTCCAGAAACAGGAGCCTCTTGATGGAACTTGCAACCCCAGCAGCAAGCAATAAAAGCAAGCACTTTCATTTGCGAGCTGCAGCCTGGCTCACTCCAGAGCCCGCACAGACATCCACTGCTCAGCACACAGTGGGACCAGGAAAAAACAGCAAGGCCCAGTATTGGTTTCCACACAGACTGTGGTGCGAGGCCAGACAGGGTTGTTCTTTGGGCCTCTCAGGAGGAGCAGGTGAGGAGCTCCTGGAGCCTGGGAACAAAGAGGTGCCTCTGCAGCAGGAAGCAGCTTGGGGGCCAGGGCAGGGGTCTGTGCCATTATGAATTAGCTGTTCTACAGGAGCCTGGGAGCAGCTCAGCTCTGTGGAAGTCTCCAGTTCATTTTCTGTGATTGATCATCTCCCCAGCAATCCCCTCTGAAAGTGCTGCCTGCCAGAGGAGAGGCCCCAAGGCAACTGCCAAGGCGGTGGGAAGCACCATGAGCCAGAAAGCAAGGCTGGACCCACCCAGAGCAGGAGCTCCTGTCTGACAGCTCAGGCTGGTAGCTCCAGCAGGCTCTCCCAATCTTCCTGGGAGCTCAGCCCTGACCAGGCTCGTCACTGAGCTCTTTTTCCAGGTTCCAAACCTCAGAGCTGAGACTCTTCCACCTGAAGTGAGGCATGCTCGGCAAAAGGGCCAGCATAAGGAAAGACCAGAGGGAGCTACAGCATCTTCCTGGCAGGCAGGAGCCCTGCATGCACCGCCACGGACGTCACCAGCAGCAAGAGCACCACCCCTACCTAAAAGCAGAGCAATCAGGACCAAGTAGAACAACTACAGGGACATAAACCAAAGGCCACAGCTATACTGAATTATCAGTAACTTACAGCAAACCTCTCCAAAGCCATTACAAACTCATCTAAACCAGAAAGCATGTCTGCTGCCCAGCAGAAGCCTTGGGGTCCGCACACTCCTGCTGAGCATGCAGGAGGGGAAAGAATCGCTGAGAGAACAGCCAGGCCCCCACCAGCAGCAGCATCCACAAGCATTTCCTGCCTTTCCCAGGCAGAGGGTTGTGGGCTGCATTAGAGCACTAAATGTCCAACTTGGGATGGCTTGAAATCTCAAATGCCCTTTGCACACCCTTGTGTGACCTGGCCAATTCCCCAGGCTGGCATTCCCTCTCAAGGAAGGGGTCTCTAAGGGATGCAGGCTCACACAGGAGCTCTGGGGGATCAGCAGCAGTCTCTGGCCCACTGAGAGCTGCAGCAAAAGCCATGCAGCAAGTCTGCAGAGGACAGGAGGGAGCAGGCTCCAGGCTAGATAAGATGTGCAGACAAGAGCACATGGCTGACCATAGCAGTGCCAGCTGCCCCCAGCCCACAGCAGCACATTCCTGGCAGGGCAGGCTCTGCAGCTTTAAGAATCCTCCCTCCCAGCTCTCGGTGTCAAGGAAAAATCTGACACGTTTTTTCTGGTGGATGTTAACAGACAAGCTACAGCAGCCAGTTGCCTTTTCCATTCATTTTCCACACGGCCCCCTGGGAGGCCTGCTAATGAAAGAGACAATTGTGCCCCTGCAGAGGAACAGGCAGGTAGAGTGGGAGCAGCAGTGGCTCCAGGAGCCCAGCATGTCATTTGCACACCTCAGGAAGAAAAAGCTGCAGGGGAGGGTGCCCTGTGGCAGAGACCCCTACTGCAGGCTGCCTGATGGCAACAGCTGTTGCTACGCTGCCTAGGCAGGCAGCCTAGCCCTGCAAATACCTGGGGCAGGTGTTCAGGACCTCATTGGCTTTGCAAGATGATGGTGGTGGCAGCAGCAGAGCTCCCCATGAAGCCCTCACTGCCCCAGCAAGACAAGGTGCCACCCAGGGGCATGGCAGCCTGCCCACACAGGGGATACCCTCACAGTTCCATAGCTGGCAGTGCCAGGAAAAGCAGCTCACCCCAGCCCCTGATACTGGGGAGAGTCTGAACCAGCCTTATATCACCCTGGGGCACAGGAGGCCCCTCTCCCTGCTCAATACCAGGTCTGTATCTCACAAGCAGCAGAGCTGTGCTTGGAAAGAGAGTAAACCTTTTCCAGCCCTGTGCAGCTGCTTGCACAGCCCAAGCCCTGAATGGCTGCCTTTATGCTGTAGCTGCTGTCACAAGCCACACTCTGGAGACCACAAATGGCAGCAAATAGCTGTGGGGTTTGTGTTTCCATGCAGGCTGCAGCACTCCGGCTAACAGAGGAGGTATAGCTCCTGTCACATGCTGGCTCCCCAGTCCTGACAGGTGGCCCAGGGCACACAATGTTGCTTCATTCCCCTTCAGGGAAGGGACTGCAAAGGGGCTGCTGCAGCTGCCACCTTTCCTCCCCACCACATACCTCCAAGCAGGTGAGGGGCAGAACCCTGGGGAGCACAAGGACCCCCAGGCAGGGCAGAGGCTGGAGACCCCCATAGGGTCTGGCTCGTACATACATTTCCCACCGCTCTTCAGCGGGTTGCTGAGGTTGACAGAGGCAGTGCCCAGGAGCTCATTCCTCAGGGTATGGCAGCTCCACACCTTCAGGTCCAAATGTCTCTGAGCTGTGACATTCTTGCAGAGACCAGAGAACGGGTCCATCACTGTGGCCTCAACCCTGAGGCTGGGTAGAGGCACCCACCAGCTGAGGTTCAGCTGCCCCCAGGCCAGCAGTGCCCACAGAGAGGCAGTAGGGCAGAGCCAGGGCCGCAGCTCCAGGTGGTGGGGGCAATCTCATGGCCATGGGAGGACCAACACAGCCCTGGCACGGCCATGGAGCCACATCCCAACGGCAGCAGAGGAGAGGAAGCAGCAGAGCCCAGCCAATAGCTGCCCCACTTATCTGAGTGTCCATCCATAGGATGCAGGGCAGTGCTGCCATCCCCAGCCCCTGCTCCCCCCGAGAAGGTCTCCCACCCTGGGGTGCAGCCAGAACACACACCCAGACCAGAAACACCCAAAATCCAGGTTCCCCACCATGGGGCTCCTAGCCCCACCTCCGGCAAGGCAGCAGAACCCACCCTTCACAGAGAGCTGGGACTTCTCATAGGGTGGCCCAGCCCTGGCCCTGCTGGAGCTCGAAGCGGCCATGGCATCACCCCTGTCTGGAAGCAGAGAGGGAAGACACCCCTTAGCACCACTCCCACAGTGTGGAGGAAGCCAAGGCTGCAATGGGATCCCAGGTCAGCCCCTCTGAGCTCAAATGTAGCCCAGCCATGACTGCAAGTGACCCACATGGCAGATAGACTTGGCAATGGACAGGTACACACCCGATGAACACAGGTTCCCTCTCACTCCTGATAAATCAGCCCTGCACCAGAGGCAATGGCAATGCTGCACCCTAGGGAGACAAACCCCTCTTCAACAGCACTGCCACAGCCTGAGGAAATCTGAGCCAAGATGGGCAGTGCTCAGCCCTCTGGACACCTCATTTTGGTGGCTGCAGCTCACCCTGACCCAAAGGTGGCTGCTGATTACAGCCAGCATGAGGAGCAAGCAGTCTCCAAAGACGCACTGTCTCACACCCTGCCATACGCTGCAGAGCGGCGGCACATACCAGCAGCCTACACCAGCTCAAGAGCAGCAGCACCACCACCAGCTCACCACCAGCAGCCTGCATGGCTACCATGCAGGGGATCCCATGGAAAGGATGAGGCAGTGACACCAGCAGAATAGAGGAAGGTACAGTCACAGTATGGGGAAGCAGCCACATCCCTCAAGGACATTCTGGGTCTCTTCCTAGCAGCAAAATCCCACAGGAAAACTGGTCCCATCTACTCTAACACACTGTGGAGAGGACAGGGACCCACAGCTGCTCCGAACACAGAGAAGGATCACACTGCAGAGCAGGCTACAAGCCCAGATCTCCACTTCCCCAAGCACTCGCCACTTCCTCACTCTCTGGCACCATGCCACTGTCACCACAGGCACAGCGCTTCCCCCTGCCCCTTCTGCTGCAGCTTCCCCCGGAATCATTTGCCAGGGACGGGGATCGGGCAGGAAGGATGCAGGCTGCAATACCTAGCAGAACACGTAGCTGGGCCAAAACAACTGACCATGGAGTAGAAGGATGAGGTCACATATCATGCAGAAGCACAAAGTGCTCGGTCTGGGACCACAGAATCAGCTATCAACTTGCCCTGTCCTCCTGAGCCTGTGGGCAGCACTCCTCCCTGCACTTCCCAGGAAGAAGAGCTGGAGAGGCTGTGCCTATAGTAGGTATCAAGGTCACAGACCAGAGGGTCCCTGCCTGCACAAGCCCCTGACACAGCAGGGCAGAAGAGGGCATTTGCTGCCCATCCCTGGGCAGGAGCAAAAAGGACCCTCAATCCTGTTGTTCGGGGCAGGGACAAGGGTTCAGATGGGGTTAAATTTGATCCTCTCCCCCCAAGCCACCAAAGCCAAGGGCACCCCCCCTGCCTGGCCCTGGACTGGAGCACCTGCCGACTTGATTGGGGGAGGGAAGGACAAAAAGGGGAGAAGAGCATCTCCAACATTCCAGCCTCTACCACCTCCCTCTTTGCACAAGAGTCTCTCATTCCTACCCTTTCCCCATGCCATAATTAGACTTTACCAAGCTCCATCACAAAGCCAGAATCCTTTTTTAACCCCCTCTTATGAACCAGTGTCTCTGCCCTCCATCCCCTTCTCCATGCCAGCCCCACACAACCTGACCTCACCACCCCCCACATAGCAAGCCTGCCCAGTACCCCACGCTCTGCCCAGAGCCAGCCTATGCCTGGTACAATCCCCACCTCTGTCTGGAAAACCTTGCCTGGTACCACACTGGCCACTGTCTCAACTCTATCAGATAGAGACAGGAGGCTCACTAACACATACTGATCCCCACCCACTCACCAGTGAGAGAGAGCTGACTTACGGAGGGAGATCTTACACAAGACTAAATGCACTTGCTATTACTACAGTTACTCCTACTGCCATTATCCCAGCCCACAGATCACCCTAATCTTCCCTCAAGTTATTGTTAACTCCTTGTGTTTGTTATGACTCCCCAGCTCCACATCACTATTTACTTTAGTGCCATTACGAAGGCTCACAGAACACAGGTACATGCGCCCCTCCTAAGATGCACCTTCTGCACCAGCCTGTGACCAGCCCACTGGACTGACCAACAGCAAAACTTGTCCTTTGGGACCTTTCTCATGCCACTATTAGCATCCTGCACCTCAGGTATTGTGCTAAGGGGCAAGGGCCCACAGCAGGGACTCTGATCCCTGCCTGAGCATCTTATGACATGCAATGCCCCCAAGAGCCAGCTACTGCTTTCCTCACCACACCCCTCCAACATAAGAAGCCAACAGAGACCCATCCCACTTGAGCTGCATCTATTTTTTTTTTCCAAATCTTGACTCTTCTTCCTATTTTCTTTCTCCCTCGTTTCTCTGTTGCTTACTTTGATATCCTAGATCATGTTAAATACCTCTCAACCTCCAGAGGACCCCCTCCGTGCTCAGGGCGCAGTTTTCCACCCTTCCCAAGCGAGCCTGAGCCCGGGGTGCTCCCTCATACCCACACGTTTCTCTCCTTCGAAGGACAAGGCTGCCTCTCCCCAGCTTTCCCTGCCTGAGATTCCTACTACGGGCGGCCCAGCCTTGTCCCCCAGAGCAGCAGGCAGCCCTGCCGCCTCCCTGCGAACAACAAAGGCTGTCCGTCTAAGGACACCACGAAGGGGAGGCAGCAACCAAGGAAACCCAGGCCGACAAACCTGCCGCCCAAGGCTGAGCCTTACCTCACCAAACCTGGACCGGAACAGCGCCCACAGGTCAATATAACATCTCATCAACATCATCCTCTCCCTAAGCCCTAACCACCAGACAAAAAACATCGGATCTAAACCAAAACTCGGTTCGCCCCACCCCCTGAAATACCGATAACCACTCCACTTCCGGCTACAGCACCCTCTGTCATGTGACATAAGTTGGTCACATGACCACGCCGCTTGGAAGCGGTTACGTGGGTTATGGACGTTGTCATTCCTGACATACTCTGCACGGTACTACGGCTCTTGACGTGCCACGCGGTGGGGCTATGGGGTGCGCGGAGTGTACATTGTGGCCGCTGTAGGTACTGGGGCGCACCTGGAGGAACTGAGGGAAACCGGGGGGTCTGGCCCATGCTGACGGTGCTGCCTGCAGGACATCGCCCAGAACTTGTACATCGTGACTGAGGTGGTGGCCGAGATCCGGGACCGGCCGGCGTGTCGCCGCCTGGCCGCACTGCACTACGAGCTGCGCCTCCGACGCCCGCGGCCCGATCTCTTACTCCTCGGTAAGTACCGGGGTGGTCGTGCGGAGCCCTGCGGCACGGCCCGGGCACTGCGCCTCGGGGTGTTACCGTAAAAGACGGTCGAAGAAACTCTCCAAGACTCAATTTGAAATTTTAGAAAGCAGCATTCTTTATTGCAGCGCTGGGCGCACACGCGAGTCGTTTCGCAAAGGTGAGCGCACCCGTTACTTGCCAGAAGCGGCTTATTTATTTAGCATACTCATGCATATTTACGTTTTTCCATGAACTAATTATAATATTTGCATTTTAATTACGCATGCGCTTTCTTGCTGAGTGGGGGTCTCTGGTGGTCGCTGACAATCTTCCTCACTGTGTTTACTGAATGATCTCAGTGTTTGTGCATGCTCACAAGGTCCTAGTGCCGAGTTAGCAGTTGGTATGTCCTTGCTTCTGTTCTGTTCCAGTCTTGCTCCGTGCTGGGTGCCACTCTGCTGTCTTGAAGGCTGGCATCCTTGGTCTTATTTACTGTCTCCTTAGTTGTTATCAGTCCTGTGATGTTCCTTTCCCTCAGCCGAACATTCCTTTCTCTCTATGTGTTAGCAAGTTAGAACAGTTTGGCCTATTCTACTATGTTAAAGGCACACACACTATTGTTAGTTTAAACCTATTATTTAAACTTACAAAGGTAAAGAATAATCAAATAAGGTTTCTAATGTGATTTTTAAGTTATTTATGCATTGCAGAATTACCTTATTGTGAAGGTGCCACCATATCATGACCAGCAAATAACCTCAGCTGTTTCTGTGGGAATATATGTGGTAACCAGTGCTGGAAGGTCGCATGATGTGCAACCATTTACGTACACTCCAGACACATGTATGTGAAATAGAAAACTGGAGGAAGGAAGGGGCAGTTTTACCTGCAAAGCATCTTGGTTTTGATTTTCAGCTGGACATTCCAAACTCCCTACATGTCAGCAAATTAGAACAACTTGCTTTATTACTTTTTTATGTAATATAATTACTTTACTACATTATGTAATATTACTAATTATGTAATAATTACTACATTAAACTCATACGCATTATTGTATTTGATATGTTAGCTTAAACCTGCAACTTAAGCCTATGGGGGGGGTAGCGGCTCCCCACTACCCAGATGAACTGCTCCCTTTCCTTCTTTGCCTTCCTCTCCCCCCCCCCCTTTTTTTTCCCCCCTTCCCTTCCAGTGACTGACATCTCCAATAAGACTGGGGACTATCCTGGCCTCTTAGCCACCGACCTGCAGGTTCTTGCCCTTACCTGCCAGCTGCAGGCTGAGACCAATGGCCCTGGCTGCCTCTGCTGGGACCCCCAGGACAAGGTGGGTCTGTGTATCTTCCCCAGGGATGGGGCCCCATCCTCAGAGTCTTCCAGCATCCTGATCCCTCCCCAGGTGTGGCTTAGCTCTGCCCTGTGGCACCCCAAGGCCCCCCCCTACACCTTACTGGCTTCTACCTGCCCTCCAAGGTAAGGGACAGAGCTGCGCTGCTCCAAGGTAAGGCCCTGGGGCTGGGGATGCAGCCCTGCAGAGTCCCTGGGCAGCAGTGGGCAAAGGGCCCCTGTCCTGTGTTACCTCACACCACAAGCACCCAGGGAAGGGCCAGCATCAGCCCAGCACCTGAGAGCTGGTGAGCCCCCCTCTCCAGCAGTGAGGAGGAGCTGCAGGAGCTGATGATGAGACCCAGTGCTTCCTCTCCTTGCTGGTTGTGCCACCCCTGGTCTGGCTGGCATTTCAGACCTCCACTGCATGTGCCATCACCAATTGTCTCCTCCACCCCAGAAAGCTCAAGCCACCTCTGTTAGCCCAGAGACCCCTGAGTAGCACCAGAGCTCAGAGCATGAGGCCAGTGGTGATGAGGAGGACAAGGAGGAGAGTGATTATGAGGGTTGGATAACACTCAGCAACCTCAAGCAGGTCCATCAGGACACAAGGCACTGTGATACTGCTCCTGACAGCATCCAGGTCAGCTGCATCACCATGGACTTTCACCATGCAGGTAGGTGCCAGTCATTGTCTTTCATGGGATGGCTCCAGCCTCAAACATGTGGGAAGCTGGCAGATTCTCAAAACTATTTTGAACCTCTGGGCTGGTTAAACCAGCACACAGAGACAGAGGAGTCCCCAGACAGGCTGAGCACAGCTTTGCGACGGCCTCTTTTATCTTAAACCCAGCCCATTCTCTCTGTGGCAGAGGCTCCTGTACAAGCCCTGTTGGTGTAGCTCCTGTCAGCCTCTCTCTTGCCTGGGCTGGCAGACCCTGGTGAAAGCTCCTGGCAGTCCCAGCTCACAGGATCCTGGTTTCTCCCTCCTTATTGCAGAACATGCTGCTGCAACTGGGCCTCCATGTGCTGGCGGTCAACAGCATGCTGATCCGCCAGGCCAGGAGCTACATCCTGCGCTGCCACGGCTGCTTCAGGTGAGTGTTTGTGTGCAGAGCTGCTGTGCCTTTGGCATAGTGCTTAGAATTAGAGGCTGATATAATGGTTTGTGTTCGAAAGGACCTTAATGCTCATGCAATTGCAACCTCCTGCCATGGGCAGGAACACCTTCCACCAGAGCAGCTTGCTCCAAGTCCCTGTGTCCAACATGGCCTTGAGCACTGCCAGGGATGGGGCAGCCACAGCTTCTCTGGGCCCCCTGTGCCAGCGCCTCAGCACCCTCACAGGGAACAGCTTCTGCCAAATATCAAACCTGGACTTCTACTCTTTAAATTTAAACCCATCACCCCTTGTCCTGTCACTACAGGTTGCTTGGATGATCCCATATTTCATGGCCTGGGGAGCACTCAACCCCATGCCTCTGTCTTGCAGGACCACTTCAGACATGGCTAAGGTTTTCTGTCCCCACTGTGGTAACAAGACCCTGAAGAAGGTCGCAGTGAGTGTCAGCGATGATGGAAGCCTCCACATGCACTTCTCCCGCAACCCCAAGGTGCTGAACCCCCGAGGGCTCAGGGTGAGTGTCTGTACCTCACACGCCGAGCGCTGGGACAAGAGCCTGGCCTGTGGCTGTGGGGTTGGAGGGAACCATCGGCTCTTGGGAATCAAAGTGAAGCCGTGATTGTTCTCCCGATGTTAGACTCAACCCCATGGCTTTTGAGCTTCATTTGTTCAGCTCATCCCTAGCAGCCTGGGGCCGCCGTTGAGTCCCTGAAGGTGACACGCTGCCCCTGTAAGCAAGCTTAAAACCTCTTCTCCCTCGCAGTACCCGCTGCCGGCGCCACGAGGCGGGAAGCACGCCAACAACCCTCACCTGGTGGCTGACCAGCCCTTCCCGCAGCAGCGCCTGTCCCGCAAGGCCAGGCAGAAAACCAACGTCTTCGATCCCGACTACATCGCCGGGGCCTCGCCCTTTGCCGAGAACGACGTCTACAGCCGCGCGGCCACGCTGCAGATCCGGGACGCGGCGCTGGGCGCGGGCAGGCGGCGCCTCAACCCCAACGCCGTCACCAAGAAGTTTGTGAGGAGGCGGTGAAGGGTCGGAGGGGTCCCTGCAGCCGCTGCCGCAAGGGAAGGATCGGCCCCCTGGGTGCTGCATGTTGCTGCCGATGGCAGCTGCCCTGCGGAGGGGCTGGGCCTTTCCTTCCGTGCTTCTCTGATGCCCAAACAGCATGACCAGGGGATGACAGATGCTGGGGAAGCTCCAGCCTGGATAACCTGGCAGGAACGTATTGGCTTCCTTGCTCTATCCCCTGGACCCCCCAAGCCATGGCTGTGTTGCTAAAAAACACCAAATCCCACAGCACCGCGGTTGTTTCGTGTCTCTGTCTGCCGGGGCTGGGCGCAGGGGCTGGCATGTGCCTTTCTGTGAGCCTCGAGAGGAAGAGGAGGCCGGGAGGGCTTCTCAGGGTGTTTTCTTTTGTCCCCTGGCACTAACAAGGCCAGTGGGTATCGAGTGCCTGCAGCAGGGGCAGCAGCTCCAGAAGGGCAGATGCCAGGGGGTTGCATTTGCCCCATTGTGGCACAGCCACATCTGACCCTGGCAGTGGGTGCAGGTCTGAAGGGGGAGGCGCTGGGGCAGTGGTACGCACTGGGAAAAGCCTTTTGGCAGTGAAATGTTCTGCGCAGCTCTGGGGTAACTGCAGCTGCTTCTCACCCGTTGTACTTTCTTACATGACAAGTACTGGCTGCTGGACCCCACAGTCCCCATGGAGGCGCCTGTTCCTGCAGGGGGGCAGCAGGAACGGGACACACACTAACCCTCAGCAACTCGGTGGTGTTTCTAGCACGAGTATAAATAGACCATGGGTGCAGATGAAGGGTGTAACTCCCATCACCTTGGCTGAGGATTTCTGGCATCACCTCTCTCAGGGGGAGGAGCTCTGGACCACCACAGGGAGCCCTCTGCATCACATCGTGGTCCCTCTCACAGGTGGAATTCTGCTTCAGATTGACTGAAAGGAATTAATTCCCTTGAACACGCTGCCATTTGCAGGCTGGGGTTGCAGCAGCACGGCCCAAAGGTTACTTTGGACTCAATGCCACAAAGTGAAGAAGAAACGGGTGTGACATGGTGCCTTTTCTCATGCAGCAGCTCCAGTGGGACACTTGGCTGGAGCAGGCTCTTGTCATCCCAGTACTTCCTGACCCAGCTCCATTCGTTCCCAGGCAGGTCCATTCCTACTGAGGAACAGCATTTTCTCCCAGCAGAGAGGAGATGCCCTTGGAAAAAAAACCACAAGACTTTACACTGCAAAATGAAAACTTTCATTGTTTTATTCTTGACTGCAGCTGTTTACAGAAATATAGTTGTGAGTATACAAATGACCCAATCGAAGCAAAATATTTTTGTTTTTTTAATATTCAACAAATTATCACAGGATAGCTAAAAACAAATAAAATATCCTCTTATAGAACAAACTGAAAACACCAGGTACCAGTGCTTGGAAAGCCCTCAACTACAAAAGCTACATACACAGAAATGCACAAAGAATATCTGGTGCTACTTTCATATTGCAGGACAGTGGAAGAGGCAGCTCAGCAGTCGACCGGTGACCCAGGAACACATGGCAGAAAGGTGGGTAAGCCACTCAAAGATGCAGCTAGTGACAGAAGTGAAAAGCTCTGCTCTCAAGGTTTGTTGGAGCTTACTCTTTAATAATGAGCTCAAATGTAAGTATTTCAAATTGTGTCCAGAATAAAAAGGCTTCAAGAATACTGTGGTCTGCTACGCAGGATACTAGAATGTGGGCCCAGTTCTGCAACACCCCAAAGAGGCATTCCAAAAGGGAACTTGCCCCAAGCACCATTATTCCAACCTCTGGGGCAGCTGGGCTCCTGAACAAGGGACACTCAGGCCAGACCAACCCCGGCTCACAGAGGGGAGAGCTCCAGGGAGCACAGAGAAGTGAAAGACATCTACAGAAAACCAACACAGGGCCCTTGGCTCATCTGAGTCCTGGAGCAAATGCACACAACTGGAATATTTCACAGTGGGCTGCTGCTGGGTGGTGGAACTTTGGAGTCTGAACCAAAAAGAGAGTGTCAGTGAAGTGTCCCATAGCAAGCAGGGAAATTCTGGGATTCCTCACCCTTCTCCCAATACATTAGAATATTATGAGGCAATTTCATGAACTTTAACAGCAAAAGCTACAGATCTCAGGGAACAGCAGAGATCAGACCTGCAAGCTTGTGGGAGGTGAAGGTGATAAGATTTGCATGATGAGCTTGAGAAAAACTCAGAACAAGCTCTGAGGCTCAGATACCAAACAAGCCTTGGGGAGATAAATTGGAATGCTGAAAGACAGGAAATGTAAACAAGCAAGGCTTGAGCCCATAAGCCAGGAAGTTGTAACAAAGAATTTCAGTTAAAGGCCAGAGGACCTGGGGGATGTGAGAAGTGAAGCAAGAAGGTGAAAATATTGCCCAATGAACAGCACATGATCAGCATTGTGATTGGACTATTTACCTGGGAGATTTTTAAAGAAGCCGATGAGATTGAACATGGCGTGACAGTGCAGGTTGGGAAAACACCGAACAAGGGGATAAAAGGGCTTGATTGTGTCGTGGTTTAAGCCCAGCCAGCAACCTAGAACCATGCAGCCGCTCGCTCGCTCACTCCCCCCCACACTTCCGGAGGGATGTGGAGGAGAGTTGAAAAAATGTAACTCCCATGGGTTGAGATAAGAACAGTACAGTAACTAAGGTATAACACAAACCCACTACTGCTACCACCAATAATAATAATGGTAAGGGAAATAACAAGGGAAGAGAATACAACCGCTCACCATCTGCCAACCAAGACCCAGCCCGACCTGAGTACTGGTATAGCCCTTCCAGGTAACTGCAACCACTTTATATAGTGGGCATGATGTGCTGTGGTATGGAATACCTCTTTGGTTAGTTTGGGTCAGGTGTCCTTTCTCTGCTTCCTCCCGGCTTCCCCTCCTCCCTGGCAGAGCATGAGACTAAGAAAGTCCTTGGTCAGAGTAAATACCACTGAGCAACAACTAAAAACATCGGTGTTATCACCGCTGTTCCCAGGCTGAAAGTCAAAAACACAGCACTGCACCAGCCGCTAAGAGGGAGAAAAATGACTGCTACTGCTGAACCCAGGACAGTATCCACGCCTTATTCCATACCATTCATGTCATGCTCAGGTCCCATATTTTTCAATATACCATCACTCTTGTCTCATGTATCCACACACACACAAAGAGAGAGAGAGATCATTCCTTAGTGCATGGAACAATCCCTATAAAACTGCTGAGTTCATCCGGTTCATGATGTCGGGTTCCATTTCTTGTAATAGTTTTTCAGAGCAGGAGAGGCTGTGTGCAGTGTTGGATTGTTGCCTGATGATGATACCGCAGAACTCGTCTGGTTTCATCAAAGCTCATTCTCTGTTGGGATGATGGTCGGAGGGAAGTCAGGGCCAGTCACTGGTGACCTGAAGACATCTAGTTGGCGGGCTATAAAAGTGCTACATAACAGGAAACAACATAAAGTTGAGTTCATTGGCTGTTTTCCCCTAAAATCAAATCCCCTTGAGGCATACATCAGACTTCCCCATCTTCCCACATTACCCAGCAAGTATGTCCGGGTCCATGAGCAAAAGCAATCCCATGAGTGTGTTTGCCTGTACCTGAAGCGGAATAACCCAGACTGTCTTCCCCAACAAATTCTCTCTGTGCACCACCGGAACTTTATCCCCTTCTACACTATGTAAAAGTTCTGACTGGGCGGGACCAGCCCTGTTCCCAGATCCACTGGTATTGACCAACCAGTTGGCCTTTGGTAAATGTGTATCCCAATGTTTGGAAGTCCCACCACCCATTGCTCTCAGTGCAGTTTTTAACAGCCCATTGCACTGTTCGATTTTCCCAGAGGCTGGTGCATGGTAGGGGATGTGATATACCCACTCAATGCCATGCTCTTTGGCCCAAGTGTCTATAAGGCTGCTCCGGAAATGAATCCCACTGTCTGACTCAATTCTCTCTGGGGTGCTGTGTCACCACAAAATTTGATTCTCAAGGCCGAGGATAGTGTTCTGGGCAGTGGTGTGGGGCACAGAGTATGTTTCCAGCCACTTGGTGGTTGCTTCCACCATGGTAAGCACATGGCGCTTGCCTTGGCAGGTTGGTGGGAGTGTGAGATAGTCAATCTGCCCACATTTGTACTTCAGCCATCATCCTCCATACCAAAGAGGATTTAACTGTTTAGCTTGCTTAATTGCAGCACGTTTCACAGTCGTAAATAACCTGGCAATAGTGTCCATTGTTAAGTCCACCCCTCGATCACGAGCCCATCTGTTTGTTGCATCTCTACCCTGATGGCCTGAAGTGTCATGGGCCCACCAGGCCAAAAATAATTCACCCTTATGTTGCCAATCTAAGTCCATCTGAGCCACTTCAATCTTAGCAGCTTTATCCACTTGTTAGTTGTTCTGGGGTTCCTCAGTGGCCAGACTCTTGGGTACATGAGCATCTACGTGGTGTACCATCACCACCAGGTTCTGCACCTGGGCAGTGATATCTTGCCACAGTGCAGCAGCCCAGATGGGTTTACCTCTGCGTTGCCAGTTGCTCTGCTTCCATTGCTACAACCACCCCCACAGGGCATTTGCCAGCATCTATGAGTCAGTATAGAGATAAAGTACTGGCCACTTCTCTCATTCAGCAATGTCCAAGGCCAGCTGGATGGCTTTCACCTCGGCAAATAGACTCGATTCACTCTCTCCTTCAGCAGTATTTGCAACTTCCTGTCGAGGACTCCATACAGCTGCCTTCCATCTCCGATGCTTTCCCACAATACAGCAGGACCCAACAGTAAACAAGGCATGTTGCTTTTCACTTTCTGACAGTTTATTATACGGTGGGGCCTCTTCAGCACGCATCACCTCATCCTCTGGTGACATTCCAAAATCTTTGCCCTCTGGCCAGTCCATGATGACTTCTAGAATTCCTGGACAACTGGGATTTCCTGTTTGAGCTTGTTGGGTAATTAGTGCAGCCCACTTACTCCATGTAGCATCAGTTGCATGATGTGTAGAGGAGACCCTGCCTTTGAACATCCAGCCCAGCACTGGCAACCGGGGTGCTAGGAGGAGCTGTGCTTCAGTGCCAATCACTTCTGAAGCAGCTCGAACCCCTTCATAGGCTGCCAGTATCTCTTTTTCAGATGGGGTATAACTGGCCTCAGATCCTCTGTATCCCTGACTCTAAAAGCCCAGGGGTGGACGTCTAGCCTCCCCTGGAAATTTCTGCCAGAGGCTCCAGGCAGGACCATTCTCCCCGGCTGCGGTGTACAGCACATTTTTTACATCTGGCTTGGTCCGGACTGGTCCAAGGGCTACTGCATGAACTATCTCTCGTTTAATTTGCTCAAAGGCTTGTTATTGCTCAGGGCCCCATTTAAAAACATTCTTTTTCCGGGTCACATGAGAGAGAGGGCTTACAATCAAACTGTAATTTGGGATATGCATTTCCAGAACCCCACAACACCAAAGAAAGGTTGTTACTTGTTGGTGGAGACATTGCTGTTATCTTGTTGATCACATCTGGGGGGATCTGGCGATGTATATCTTGCCATTTTATTCCAAAAAATTGAATCTCCTGTGCAGGTCCCTTGACCTTACTCCATTTTATGGCAAAACAGGCTTTCAGCAGGATTTGGATTATTTTCCTCCGTTTCTCAAAGACTTCTTCCATTGTATCACCCCACACAATAATGTCATTAATGTATTGCAGGTGTTCTGGAGCTTGCCCCTGTTCCAGTGCAGTCTGGATCAGTCCATAGCAGATGGTTGGGCTGTGTTTCCACCCCTGGGGCAGTCGGTTCCAAGTGTACTGGATGCCCCTCCAAGTAAAAGTGAACTGTGGCCTGAGCTCTGCTGCCAAAGGAATTGAGAACAATGCATTGGCAATATCAGTGGTGGCATCCTACGTGGCTGCCTTTGACTCCAACTCATATTGAAGTTCTAGCATGTCTGGTATGGCAGCACACAAGGGTGGTGTGATTTCATTCAGGCCACAATAGTCTACTGTTAGTCTCCACTCTCCTTTGGACTTTCGCACTGGCCATATGGGGCTATTAAAGGGTGAGCGGGTCCTACTGATTGCTCCTTGGCTCTCCAGTCTAGGGATCAGCTTATGGATGGGAATCAGGGAGTCTCGGTTGGTGCGATATTGCCTACTGGTGCACTGTTGTGGTCGCGATTGGCACTTGTTGTTCTTTGACCTTCAGCAACCCCACAAGAGAAGGATCCTCTGAGAGACCAGGCAAGGTGCACAGCTGCTCAATTTCCTCGGTCTCCAAAGCAGCAATACCAAAAGCCCATCGGTACCCTTTTGGGTCTTTGAAGTACCCTCTCCTGAGGTAGTCTATGCCAAGGATGCATGGAGCCTCTGGATCAGTCACAATGGGGTGCTTTTGCCATTCCCTCCCAGTCAGGCTGATTTCAGCCTCCAGTACAGTCAACTCTTGGGATCCTCCTGTCACTCCAGAAATATAAATGGGTTCCACCCGTCGAGAGCTTGATGGCATCAGGGTAGACTGTGAACTGGTATCTACTAGAGCCTTATACTTCTGTGGGACTGATGTGCCAGGCCATCTGATCCACACAGTCCAGTAAATCCGATTGTTCCCTACCTCCACCTGGTTGGAGGCAGGGCCTCTCTAATAGTCATCACAAGACTGGCCACTTATGTCTTGTAGACAGGGATTAGTCTTCTTTATCACAGGAGCTGGAATAAAATCAGCTCTTCCACCCCATCTGGGAACCTGCTCACCAGAGACTGAAGCCGCAGCTTTCATGGGATGATCATCTTTGACCTTTGTTCTCCTCTTCAATTCACGCACCTGTTCCTCCAGAGCTGTAGTAGGTTTTCCATCCCACTTCCTCATGTCTTCTCTGTGATCCCACAGGTAAAACCATTGGGTGGCCCGTGGTGTATACCTTCTAAATCTTCTCTCTCGAGCAGTAGGACGCCTTTTGTTAATATCTGTGGTTTGGTACACGTGGGGAGCTGGATAGATCAGAGGGATCATCTCTCAATTGTTTGTACTCCTGAGACAGTTCTTCCACAGCTGAAATGATGGAAGGGATGAGATTGTCTTTGAAATCTCGGAGTTGACCAATCATTTCATCCACTGTTGGTGGTGCTATGTCATTCCAGGTTATTGCTGCCAATGAGTGGGCATATGATGACCGTGCATTCCGTGAAAATTTCCACCACATGGGTCATGTACATTTGACTTCATCTGGATCTATGGGTGCATTCCCGGCATCTGGCCTGTGATAGATCATCTCTACAATGGCTGATACCCTCAGAGACTGGATGCCTTTCTCTAGAGTAGTCCACTTGGCCAAACGACTCATAACATTGTCCTTGTATGGAAACCTTTCTTTCACAGCTGCCAAGAGCCGCCTCCAAAGGCTGAGGGACCGTTTCTCTTTTGCAATTGCTTTGTCAATTCCCCCTTCCGAACAAGTGATCCCAGCTGCTTGGCTTCCCCTACCTTCTAGTTCATGACCGTCAGCCCCACTGTCCCAGCATCGGAGCAAGCAGGTGATGATGTGCTCCCCTGGTTGATGGGTAAAATCTTTTTGCATATTCCGTAGTTCGGTTGAGGTCCGGGGTCGAGAAGTCACCTCTTCTTCTTCTCCCTCTGATTCACGTAGTAATAACTCCTGATTAGATGCTGTCCCGGCTAGTAAGTGCATTGTTTCTTCATCTTTCTTTGCTATGCAGGTTGCTTTTTGTGCCTCTCTTCTGCTTTTGCATACAGGGGCAACCGACATTGGCACAAATTGCTCCTCTGGTTTAGATGCAGTGATTAGCACTGTGGTTGGAGTGGCTGCAGTATCTGTTGTCGGGTTTTAAGTAGGTGCGGTACTTGTCACTGGGGTTGGTGTAGCTGCTGTGCTTGGAATTGGATTAGCTGTGTTGTCTGTTGTAGTCACAGTTTGAGTAGCTGCTGTACTTGTCACTGGGGCTGGTGTAGCTGTTGTGCTTGGAGCTGGAGTAGGTGCGTTGTCTGTTGTGGTTGGAGTTTGAGTAGCTGCTGTACTTGTCGCTGGAGCTGGTGTAGTTGCTGTACTTGGAGTTGGGTTGGAGTAGCTGTGTTATCTGTTGCAATCAGAGTTTGAGTAGTTGCTGTACTTGTCACTAGGGATGGTGTAGCTGCTGTATTTGGAGTTGGAGTAGCTGTGCTGTTGATTTGCCATTAGATCCAGGGACATTTTTTTTTATTTGAAGTTGCTGGATAGTGTTGAACAGGGCTCTGTAAGCATAGGCCGAGCCTCAGCACATTGCCATCATTTGTCCCTCTCTGGTATGACCAGGATGACAACACACCTCATTTAAGTGTTTTGCTAATTTTTCTGGACTTTGCACTTGTTCAGTGGTGAAGTTCCAAAGCACGTGGAGGGGCCCACTGACCTAGATACTTGCCCATACTATCCCACACACCCTGCCACTCATGACTGTCCAGACTCGGGGAAAATCTCTTGGTCCTCCTATATCGTCATCTAACCCTAGACATGACCCAAACGCAACTCTGATTAACTTTCGAGATCAGACAAAATGGTCATGGGTAAAACACACTCTGTATGCGTGCCAACATGGTGATCCCCATCACAATCAGCAGGCAGGTCTCAAGGGTACTTAAAGGCCATTCAAAACCTTCAGAACTCCCAAATGATGCTGTAAATAGTCTGGTGGAGGGGCTGGGAAGGTAAGGGAATCTCTCCTTCATAGGTTGACCACCCAAGGAGGGGAAAAAAGATGTGTAATTGCTAAACACTTCCATTTTATGCCTCCCAAAGTATAGAGGTGATGATCACACTAGAAACACAAGCCAGATCAATTTCATGATCAGTGAGTCCATTGTATTACAAGTCATTACCATAAAGTACAGTGAAACAAGAACCTTAGCCCAAGCCCCCCAGGTAATAAACACTAAAGCAGCAAACACCGGCTGTAAGTAAGGTACAACACGCTGAAACTCTGAGATCAAGAGCAACAACTTTGAGAGCCAATAAATCAGTATTGTGACAAGTGACTACTAATCCTAAACAATGAATGCTTATCACAAATATGATTAGACACACTCAGGTCAGATCTGGCATTATCTCAACCCTTCTTGCCCCACGTTGGGTGCCACAAAGAATTGTTGTGGTTTAAGCCCAGCCAGCAACCCAGAACCACGCAGCCGCTCGCTCACTACCCCTGCTTTCTCCCCCTGCTTCCAGAGGTATGGGAGGAGAATTGAAAGAATGTACCTCCCACAGGTTGAGATAAGAAAGGTCCAGTAACTAAGGTATAACACAAAACCACTACTGCTACTGACATTTTATTCCCAAAAATTGAATCTCCTGTGCAGGTTCCTTGACCTTACTCCATTTTATGGCAAAACCGGCTTTTAGCAGGATTTGGATTATTTTCCTCCCTTTCTCAAAAACTTCTTCCACTGTATCGCCCCATGCGATAATGTCATCAATGTATTGCAGGTGTTCTGGAGCTTGCCCCTGTTCCAGTGCAGTCTGGATCAGTCCACGGCAGATGGTAGGGCTGTTTCCACCCCTGGGGCAGTCGGTTCCAAGGGTACTGGATGCCCCTCCAAGTAAAAGCAAACTCTAGCCTGGGCTCTGCTGCCAAAGGAATTGAGAAAAATGCATTGGCAATATCAATCGTGGCATCGCACTTGGCTGCCTTTGACTCCAATTTATACTGAATTTCTAGCATGTACGGTACGGCAGCACTCAATGATGGTGTGATTTCATTCAGGCCACAATAGTCTACTGTTAGTCTCCACTCTCCGTTACTCACTGGAGTAAGATCAGCTCTTCAACTCCATCTGGGAACATGCTCACCAGAGACTGAAGCCACAGCTTTCTTGGGATGGTCATCCTTGACCTTTGTTCTCGTCTTCAATTCACGTACCCGTTCCTCCAGAGCTGAGGTAGGTTTTCCATCCCACTTTCTGGTGTCTTCTCTGTGATCCCGCCGGTAAAACCATAGGGTGGTCTGTGGTGTATACCTTCTAAATCTTCTCTCTCGAGCAGTAGGATGCCTTTTGTTAATAGCTGAGGCGTGTGAAGCTGGATAGCTCAGATAGATTGTCTCTCAATTGTTTGAACTCCTGAGACAGTTTTTACACAGCTGAAATGATGGAAGGGGTGAGATTGTCCTTGAACTCTCGGAGTTTATGAATTATGTCCCACATTGGGTGGGACAAAGAACTGTCGTGATTTAAGCTCAGCCAGCAACCCAGAACCACGCAGCCGCTCGCTCACTCACCCCCTTCCTTCCCCCACTCCTGGAGGGATGGGGAGGAGAATCAAAAAATGTAACTCCCATGGGTTGAGATAAGAACAGTCCAGCAACTAAGGTATAATGCAAAACCACTACTGCTACCACCAATAATAATAATGATAAGGAAAATAACAAGGGAAAAGAATACAACCGCTCACCACCTGCCAAGCAATACCCAGCCCAACCTGAGTAGTTATCTAGCCCTTCTGGGTAACTGCCCCCAGTTCATATAGTGGGCATGATGTGCTGTGGTATGGAATACCCCTTTGGTTAGTTTGGGTCAGGTGTCCTGCCTCTGCTTCTTCCCGACTTCCCCTCCTCCCTGGCAGAGCATAAGACTCTGAAAATCCTTGGTGAAACACCACTGAGCAACAACTAAAAACATTGGTGTTATTACCGCTGTTCCCAGGCCGAAAGTCAAAAACACAGCACTGCACCAGCCACTAAGAAGGAGAAAAATGACTGCTACTGCTGAACCCAGGACAGATTGTAATGAAGTTTTGTCTCGGTATCCTCACCAACCTGAGTCCATGTCTTGATACGCCACAAATGGCGCCCACCCTGTGTGGCATGAAAGCGACTAGTCATTGATCTGGTGGCGTAGCTCAGCCGAACTAGGGGACTACCCGCCGAAAGGAAGTGTACATGCTGAAAGGAATCGTATCCAGAGCGCTCAATTGCCTCTCGCAGGACAAGGGTAAGCGGCTGAGAACTATGGGGAGTTCTTTAATAAAAGAGCAAAGAAACGTCTTACAAGTCTTTGCTGATATTCTTAAGAAGTATGGGAAAAAAGTAGATGAGGAAGAACTGAAACATATCCTTCTCTGTGCATCAAAAGTCAATCCATCTATTAATTCCACTCATATTTATACCCCAGAGGTTTGGGATAAAAGTGGTGTTAATTTGTTGGACTGTGCCACAAAAAATGATAAAGTTGCCACCAATTTATTGAGCCCTTGGCAAATTATTTTTGAAACTTTAAAAGCTTATGTCAGCTCACAAGCAAATGAAGCAGAAGTGGCACCACCCTTTTTGCCATACTCCACTGTGAGATCAAGAAAACAGTCTGCTGTTACTGCTCCTGCGGTTCTGTTGCCTGATAATTCTGATGATGACCTGGATGGTCCTTTTGACTCAGGGCCTACTGATCCAGAAAAGGGGCCTGATTTATATCCCCCAGATCCTCATGATAAATGTGCAGCTGTAAAGGGAGAAGTTAGATGGGCGGGGGATGCAGATGTATTGTGTGCTTTCCCTGTGGTGTATGTGCCGGATCAAGACCTGCGGTGGGAAAGTCTCTCGTATGCTCTTATCAAAGATATCAGGCAAACCATGACGGACCATGGAATTGGGGCCCCATATACAACTCATTTGATAGTCTCTCTGTGATACTCATGTATTTACCCCAAATGATTTTAAAACATTTTTTTTTGTTTGATAATGACGGACATGCAATACACTATGTGGGAGTCAAAAATGAGGCAGCTGGCAGGCACCCAGGCTACTGAAAACTTAGTGTTGGGGGCGCGTGACCCATTGCGAGGGGTCACTGCCGATGCATTGCTGGGGCAAGCTGATTTTGGCACCAACACTGTGCAAGCCAGGATTTGCCAGGCGGGCTTGCAGCAATTTAAACAATTGGCACTTTATGCTTTGAAAGCTGTCTCTGAAGCCGGTAAACAGAGACAGCCTTTTGTCTGAATCAAACAAGAGGCAAACGAGCCATTTATGAAATTTTTAGACTGACTTAATGAGTCTCTGGAAAAACATCGATAATGAGAAAGCACACAAATATATTTTTAATCAACTTGCTATTGAAAATGCTAACCCTGACTATCAGAAAGTACTGCGACCTTTACGAAATCCTAGCATAGATGATATGTTAAATGCTTGTATGAATGTCAGGTCTAGACAACACAATCTGTCTCTGATTGCAGAAGCATTTGCGGCATTGTCAGTTAAATCACAGCAGTGCTTTTCATGTGGCCAGTATGGCCATTTGGGAAAGGACTGTCCAAAAGTAAAAGCAAATAATAAAAGAGGAGCACCTGGAATCTGCTCACACTGTCATAAAGGGCATCATTATGCAAATCAATGTCGATCAAAATTTGACCGGGATGGCCAGCCTTTAACTTCACCAGGAAACCCGAAGGGGAGCACGGTGAGGGGCCGTGCCATGACGACAAATCACCCCTCCAAAGGGTCCCCTTGCGGAGCTGCTGCAGTTTGCGCACCAGCACAAGCGGCAGCACTGGAGTGGACCTAGACACCTCAGAAGAGACAATAATTCAAGACATATCAGTTGTGCTTGTTCCAATGGGCACATATGGCCCACTCGGGCATGGAAAGGCAGCACTGTTAATTGGACGATCCTCTACAACAATAAGAAGCCTTTTGGTGTTGCCAGGGGTCATAGATACTGATTTTGAAGGAGAAATTAAAATAATTGCGTGGACTCCAATGCCACCATGTACTATACCAGCAGGAAGCCAAATCGCACAATTAATATATTTTTCACCCCAGTCACCGGGTGCTGTCCACACTGTGCGGGGCTCAGGATGTTTTGGATCTACGGGGATGCCTGAAACTTATTGGACTCATCAATTAACTATGGACTGACTCCAATTTTCCTGTACTTTAAAATCAGGAGGGACAAAAATTACTTTGCGAGGGATCGTTGACAGTGGAGCAGATGTTAGTCATTTCTGCACCACAGTGGCCCAATCAGTGGCCTTTAATAGACGTTCATGCTTCCTTATCAGGTATTGGTGGTCAAACATCTCCAAAACAGAGCAAAGAGCTTGTTGTTATTTTTGGACCAGAAGGAAGATCTGCTTTGATCAAGCCCTATGTGTTACCTGGATCTCCTACCCTATAGGGTAGAGACTGTCTAAGCCAATGGGGAATGCACTTAAGCACAGATTTTTCCTAGGGGTCACTGTTCTGCAGCAGGTCCCACCTTTAACCCAGAAATCAGATGAGCCCCTGTGGGTAGATCAGTGCCCCCCCCCCAAAAGAAAAACTGCTGCAATTACACAAATTGGTGGATGAACAGCTGAAAGCTGGTCACATAGTCCCCATGACCAGCCCATGGAACACACCTGTCTTTGTGAATCAGAAGAAAAAGAATTCTTGGAGGCTTTTACATGACCTAAGAAAGATAAATGAGGTCATTGAGGATATGGGAGCTTTACAACCCAGGCTCCCCTCGTCAACAATGTTACCACAAAAATGGACTCTCATAGCCATTGACTTAAAAGAGTTTTTCATGATACCTCTTGCTCCACAAGATGCACCGTGATTTGCCTTTTCTGTGCCTTCTATCAATGCTGCAGAGCTGCATAAAAGATATCATAGGAAAGTATTGCTGCAAGGCATGAAAAACAGTCCCACACTATGCCAGCAATTTGCAGCAGCAGTTTTGAGCCCGATATGAGAGTGCTTTGAGAATGTTTTAATCTATCATTGTATGGACGACATCTTAATTGCTGCAGAATCGAAACAAGCAGCTCAAAAAGTGAAATGGCAAGTGGTCCAAGCAGTCTCAACAGCAGGGTTCAAAATTGCAGAAGAAAAAATTCAAGAAATTCCACCTTGAAAATATTTAGGATGGAAAATATCTGAACAAAACATTCAACCTCAAAATATCACCCTGCGGGCAGAAATAAAGACTCTAAATGATTTGCAAAAGCTTTTAGGAACCATAAACTGGATCCGTCCTCTCTTGGGAATATCTACGGAAGAACTCCATCCCCTCTTTAAACTATTGGAGGGGACCCGTGTTTAACGTCTCCTCGAACGCTCACCCCCTATGGGAGAACAGCTCTTGATAAAGCGATTGTAAAATTGACCAGTCAAGTCATTCATTGGCAAAAAATAGACCACCCTATTAGCCTTTTCATTTTTTATTCATCTTTTCAACCCTATGGGCTCTTAACGCAGTGGGTTCCGCAGGACATGCATCCATTGATTATCCTGGAATGGATATTTTTGCCACATAATTTTGGAAAAACAGTTACAACAGCCATTGAAATGATAGCTATGGTCATCCAGAAAGGAAGAGAGCGGTTATTGACTCTAGATGGTGTTGAACCTAATTATATACTTGCCTCTTGATATAAAACAACTAACCTTTTTAACTCACCAGTCTTTTGTTTTTCAGTGTGCTCTAGTGGATTTTACAGGACAAATAAGTATTCATTTCCCAGGGCATAAAATTATACAATCCCTATACTCTCTTCCCCTTTTACCTACTTCACAATTAGCTATTACACCAATAGCTGAAGCCCTCACAGTATTTACTGATGGGTCTGGCAAGACAGGCCGAGCAGTAATAGTTTGGAGATAGTGAAGGAAACTGGAAAAGTGATATACACACTGTCACAGGATGACCTCAGGTAGTAGAGCTCTCTGCTGTAGTCCGTGTTTTCAAATTATTGACTACTATAAATATTATCACAGATTCTGCCTATGTGGCAGGCCTTGTTTCTAGGCTAGAGCACACTTTTCTGAAGGAAGTTTCCAATGGAACCTTATTTGCCCTTCTCTGGGAGCTCAAGTGGCTCCTAGATCAACGGGCACACCCATACTTTATACAGCACATATGCTCACATACCTCCCTACCCGCACCCATAAGCAAAGGAAATACACAGGCTGATAGGCTTGCAGGTATTACGGTCTTATCTGACTGTTTTGCACAAGCTTGTTTATCCCATGAATTTTATCATCAAAATTCAAGAGCTCTGCAACGTGCTTTTCAACTGACTCAGGACCAGGTGAGGCAAATCATACAATCACGTCCCGACTGTCAACAAATTTTGCCCGCACTGACGACTGGAACTAATCCTCGCGGTCTTTTGTCACTTAAAATTTGGCAGACAGATGTTACTCATGTACCAGAATTTGGCAAATACAAATACGTACATGTTTCTATCGACGCTTTTTCATCTTGTATTTATGCATCAGTACACTCGGGTGAAAAGGCCAAAGATGTTTGTTGACATTTTATTACAGCTTTTTATACTCTAGGAGTCCCAAAAACCATAAAAACAGATAATGGCCCAGGCTATATAGCACACAAAACACAAACATTTTTTCAACAATGGGGAATTCAACATATCACAGGTATTCCACATTCTCCCACAGGCCAAGCCATTATTGAACGTACACATAGCACTCTTAAAACCATGTTGCAGAAACAAAAAAGGGGAGTTCAGGGTTAACCCCACAAGAATGTATAGCGAAAGCCTGTTATGTTTTGAATTTTTTAAATCGCTGGATGGAGGATGGACCTCCTATACAGCACCATTTTGAGGGTTCTAAGGATTTTAAACAGGGGAAAGTTCATGTTAAAGTACGTAACCTTGAAACTTATAAATGGGAAGGCCTGTTCCCTTTAATAACCTGGGGATGAGGTTATGCTTGCGTTTCCACAGATAAAGGACCTCGTTGGGTCCCTGCACAACGGGTTCATCTGGCCTTGTCTTCTGTCTCTTCATCACAGGAGGACTGACCCTACCATGGCTTCCCGCCCAACCAAAAGAAAACAGCTGGGTAACATTAGCCAATACAGCAGGACAAGACACCCTGTGCCTGTCTGTTGCCACATCTATGAATCCTTTCAGTACATGCCTGGTAGGACTGCCATTGGACAAATGGATGGTGGCTGACATCCCCTTAACAGCCCAAGCAATGGCAGCCTCAAACCCTGTGGACACATGGGATGGCTGGGTGGTGCAATGACCAGTAGCCTTTTTAGAACCACAAGAAATTGATTTGTTAGGTTCTATAAAAATGGATACATGTTTATATTTTCATTATACAGGACGAAAACAATCGGTAGTGCAAAACGTTAACTCTTCTTTAGCTGTTTATCGAAATGCTTCTGTGTGGTATAATTATACTTTTGTCAGCCTTTCCCGCTCTTCTAACGTACCGATATCATTTCCTCGAGGTATCTTTTTAATCTGTGGAGATCAAGCATGGCCTGGCATCCCTTCTCACCTACAAGGAGGCCCTTATAGTCTAGGCAGATTAACAATGTTAACCCCAAATATTTCTACGATACTGAAATATACTAAGTTTCACCATCTCCACAGGGTAAAAAGATCTGCTCATGCTTTTACTCACGATTGCAATAACAGGGCTACATTCTAGAATCCTACAGAGATAATCTCAGCATCACTTTTTGCACCAGGAGTAGCTGCTGCAAAATCTCTTGGAACTTTAAACAAATTGGGATGTTGGCCTGCAAAGCAAACAAATGCTATATCTAATGCTCTTTCCGGTCTCCTCCTTGATGTAGATTCCATAAGACATGCAACCTTACAAAATTGGGCTGCCATAGATTTTCTTCTCCTTGCCCATAGTCATGGGTGTGAGGACTTTGAAAGCCTATGTTGCATGAACCTTTCAGACCACTCTGAATCGGTTCACAAAAGTATATAAACTCTCAAAGAACTTGCAGGAAAACTTCAGGTTGAGGATGACTGGAACCTTTTTTCAGGTTTATTTGCTGAACTAGGAGCATGGTAGGAGCATGGGTAAAAAAATTGATTGTATTAGGGGCTTTTGTTTTGTTAGTGTTTATTAGCTTGTTAATTTGTATTCCTTGTTTAATGAAATTTATACAATCTCTTATTGATCAAGCCCTTAAGCAGGTATTGGTAGTAGATGTACAAAACAAAGAAGGGGGAGATGTGGGAGGTGAAGGTGATGGGATTTGCATGATGAGCTTGAGAAACACTCCGGGAACAAGCTCTGAGGCTCTGATACCAAACAAGCCTTGGGGCAATAAGTTGGAATGTTGAAAGACAGGAAATGTAAACAAGCAAACCTTGGGGTGATAAGCCAGGATGTTGTTGTAACAAAGAATTTCAGTTGAAGGCCAGAGGACCCGGGGGATGTGAGAAGTGAAGCAAGAAGGTGAAAATGTTGTCCAATGAACAGCACGTGATCAGCATTGCGATTGGACTATTTACCTGGGAGATTTTTAAAGAAGCCAATGAGATTGAACGTGGTATGACAGTGCAGGTTGGGAAAACACCGAACAAGGGGATAAAAGGGCTTGATTGTAAAAGTTTTGTCTCAGTATCCTCACCAACCTGAGTCCATGTCTTCATATGCCACACAAATTGATGGCTCAAAGAGAGGAAATAAGGACATTTGCTTTTGGCTTGGCACAGGTGCGTGGATAGAGCCTGTACCAGGGCAATGCTGTGTCCATCAAACAACCTTGTGTCAAACTGCACCCGATTTGTCATCAAGAGTCATGGTGGACAAAATACACACCAGTGACTTTGCAATGTGGATTTCTTTGAGAAAGCCTAGTTCCTCACACAATCTAAGTAAGAGATCAGTGCACAGCAGGGACCCTCATGCCTAAAAAACAAGGAGAGCTCTCACCAGCTTTCAAGGAGTTTTCTAGATATGGACTGTTGCAGTACAATGTCACATTAAAATAAAGATGCCTGCCTTTATGAGAAGAAAGAGGAGTAACAGATAAAGCTTCACCTTCCCGATCCAAACACAACCCAGCTGAGCCACAGCTGGGATCCTTTGCTATGCAACAATGACTAATAACCCACCAGGAGAGAGCTGCTGGTGTCAGCCCAGCCCCTCCAGAGCAACACGGCCACTGCCATTCCCTATCTGCATAAGCTACGGGAGACTGAGAATGGTAAAAGGTCCCAAAGTCAGGAGTCACCTGTGGAAAGCTGGCAGGGGAGCACATAGATGCAGAAAGCCCATGCTGCTGCTGCATCTCCTGAGCCCATTCAGCGGGCAACTCTGCCCAGGGCCATCAGTTTTTTGGTAGTGCTTTGCTACCCCCACAGTTGAAATTATTAATAAAAAATATAAAAGTACAAAAGTGTACAGCTGGTTTCAACCCACGGATATTAGTGACGTTCACAAGCAGAGCAAGCTTCTGGAGTAATACTACCAACAGCACCACACGTACAGTACTGAAAGGCATTTAGACAACTATTAATGAGTTAATACAAAATCCTTAGTAAATGACCTCATACTAAGGAAAAGTAATATTATTTCAGGTTTATAAAAACGTAAATATAACAGTATTCTATGCACATGTCTGCTAATTACTTACATATAATAGATATGATTCCTCTATATACATATATATAATCTTAGAATATACAGGCATTGCCTATTTACATACTTACACAGACTGTAAGAAAGGAAAAGCCGCTCCCTCTTGTGTGACCCCTCAGATCCCCAAACTTGAGTAGACAATTTTACAAGTACACTTCCACAAGTTTATCTGCTGCTGCATTTTTCTTTGTATCTAAACAGCATTTATCCCATTTCAACAGCGACCCTCAAAATCTATCCCAAAACACTGCTCCAAATTAAAACAACACCCCCAAACAAAGCATCTCAGCGCTAGTTTCCTTTTAGCTGCTAAAAGACTAGAGCTGCCACCAGTCCTCCAGAACACAACAAACACCTATTCCTTGAAAATAAATTTTGCACTAATGAAAAGTCACCAGTGATCAATAGTTCTCACCATCCACCCTCAACTCGCAGCTGAGAGCACACAAAGCAATTCATTCTTGTTCTTGCCTCTATCACTGTCTGTATTCTCTCGTACTCCTCTCCTGGAATTACCCTGAAAAAACAGCCCCAGCAGAGAGGCACAAGAGTCAAAAACTGAGTCAAACTCTATTCTAACTCTTAATGAACATACCCTTGGGGGAAAACACTTGCAGCTTTTTTAGTCCAGTAACAACTTCTAGATTTTGCTTTCTTATAAATCATCTTTCCTGCTACTCAAATAATGATTTAAACTACATATTAAGACAGACGCAAGCTTCTGACTTGATTAGTAGTCTTTCTGAAGACTCTGGAAAGGTAATAGAAAATACATTCAGACAAGTTTTCTATTTAGAAACTACATCCTAAACCAAAATCACAATAGAAGCTTAAAAAGYAAATAAATAMAAATAAATCAACTTATCTAAATTAGTGGAATGTCCACTGATACAGCTGCCCAGACTCTCAGT
>CABHOG010000177.1:73179-86429 GCA_902168055.1 Aratinga solstitialis
GAGTAGTCCACTTGGCCGAACGACTCATAACATCGTCCTTGTATGGAAACCTTTCTTTCATAGCTGCCAAGAGCCGCCTCCAAAGGCTGAGGGACCATTTCTCTTTTGCAATTGCTTTGTCAATTCCCCCTTCCCTAGCAAGTGATCCCAGCTGTTTGGCTTCCCTACCTTCTAGTTCATGACCATCGGCCCCATTGTCCCAGCATCGGAGCAAGCAGGTGATGATGTGCTCCCCTGGTTGATGAGTAAAATCTTTTTGCATATTCCATAGTTCGGTTGAGGTCCAGGGTCGAGAAGTCACCCCTTCTTCCTCTGATTCATGTACTAATAACTCCTGGTCAGATGCTGTCCCAGGTGGTAAGTACATTGTTTCTTCATCTTGCTTCATCTTTCTTACCTCTTTTTTGCTTTTCCCCTTGTGTACAGGTGCAACCGATATTGGCACGCATTGGTCCTCTGGTTTAGCTGCAGTGATTATCACTGTGGTTGGAGTGGCTGCAGTATCTGTTGTCGGGTTTGGGGTAGCTGCTGTACTTGTTGCTGGGGTTGGTGTAGCTGCTGTGCTTGGAGCTGGAGTAGATGCGCTGTCTGTTGCGGTCAGAGTTTGAGTAGCTGCTGTACTTGTAGTTGGAGTAGCTGTGTCATCTGTTGCAGTTGGAGTTTGAGTAGCTGCATTGTTGGTTGCTTTGCCATCAGATAGAGAGACATTTTTTTCCCTTTGAAGGTGCTGGATGGTGTTGAACAGGGCTCTGTAAGCATAGGCCAAGCCTCAGCACATTGCCATTATCTGTCCCTCTCTGGTATGACTGGGATGACAACTCACCTCATTGAAATGTTTTACTATTTTTTCTGGATTTTGCACTTGTTCAGTGGTGAAGTTCCAAAATACTTGAGGGTCCCACTGGCCTAGATACTTGCCCATACTATCCCACACACTGTGCCACTCATGACTGTCCAGCCTCGGGGAAAATCTCTTGGTCCTCCTATATCGTCGTCTAACCCTAGACAAGGCCCAAACCCTACTCTGCTTAACTTCCGAGATCAGATGAGGTTGGGTGTTTTCAGGGTGGTGTGGCTGTAGGAAAGTGCCATTAGGTAGGACGCTTATTCCTTTGTGTCTGCGGTGTCTCAGGACATCACCTGTTGAGTAATGTGTTAAGGCCAGTGTATTTTTGTTGTGGTCGCATTGAAGTTTTTGTTTAATATATGATCGCTATGTTTCATAAGAAAGAGCATCTGGCTGTGACTCCTCCTGTGGAGCGACTGGGGTGGACACAGGAACCGTGGAGCACATTGTGGGGTAAAATAGAAACTTGTATTAATGTAGGACTTGAACTGTGGGGAGCCAAGGACCCCATGGGAGTGTTAAAGTATTGGGGTGAGTTTGTACAAACCCCTCATACCAGCTCTTTGTAGTGACTGAGTCATGGCGGACACATGGCAGGCTGTTTGCTGTTTGCCTACAAAGGCATGGTAGATAAGAACACAGAGTTGGAGCAACAAGTAGCAGATTTACATTCAGAGTTAGAAAAGGTAAAAGCAGAAGTGCTGTTGCAGAGGCAGGCATTTGTAGCCACTGCAGAGCAGGGTGAGCGAATTGGGAAAAAATGTGCCACCCTAGCAGAAAAATACACTTGTCGCGTTGCCGAAGTACAGAGCAATAAAAAAGGCACAAAGGCAGTGGGGCCATGAGTCCGTGCTCTTGTGTCTGATCCCAACTGGGAGCCGGAGACATGGGGTGGAGATATCTGGGGAACCAGTGAGTCAGAATCAAATACTGATGATGAGGCAGATGTAAAAAAGAGGAAGGAGCCTGTGCAGCTCCTGTGTTTAAACGTAAGATGATTACCAGGGCAAACAGACAAGTAAGAACAGACGAATTGACAGACTATAGTCTCAAGGAGATTAAGAACTTATTGGATAAATACAAGCAGAGGCCAGGAGAGAAACCCCAGAACTGGCTAGTTCGCCTCGCGGACAAAGGAGCAGATACTGCATTGCTAGATGGGGTAGATGAGAAAAAATTAATGGGACTCACCTCTGGTCCATATGTACAATCCGCCTTATGTCGTATAGGGGACCAAAATAGTGTCACCATGGTTGCAGTAGTTGGAGAGGGGATGTCAGACCGATATACTAATGATGGAGCCTGGACGCCTGCGGCTAAAGAGTGGACCACTTTACGGCAAGCATGCCAACTACTTAAAGTGGAAAGCATGAAACTAGCCATCTTAGTGGGATCTCCCAGGCTTTATATGCAACAGCTCTTAATTCCTAGAACCTGGAACACACTTTTAGAGGGATGTCCACCAGGATGGAAGGTGTATCTTATACCCATACTACTATCAGAACAAGGAAACCCCATTGAACAAGTGATTGAAAAGCTAAGCCAATTAGGGGATTTACTGGGACTGGGCTTAGACAAAGAAGCTCAGGACCAGGGGAGAGTAGGAAAGGGGGAGAAACAACCCAGTACCCATGCAAATGACAGAGGAGAGCCGGGGGAGTGGACTTGGCTGTTCTGGTTACTTCTAAACCGTGGGGTCAGCAAGGATGAAATAGATGGTAAGCCCATACAAGTGCTTTGGCGGATGGCCCAAAACCCACCGAATAAGCAAGTACGGAAAATAGAATACCCTGTTTTAGGTAAACCTGATATCCCGTCTTTTGGACCAACTATCCTATCTGCCCCCCTCTATCCCTGGGAGGAAATGCAGCAGGTAGAAAGGGATGCCCAACCCCATGTAAAAAGTGAATAGGAAACACACCAAGCCCCCGTACCAGAATGCCATGTGTTGTGATACGACCCTTGTCCCTTCACCACATCTGGTGGTCAAGTGGGGTGTACACAGGGGCAGAGGTCACAATAATACACAGTAATCCAGATAAAACCCAGGAACGACTGTCCCCATGTGGGGGCTAGGCAACCAACCAGTAGTAGGGAAACAGACCAGACTAAAGTTGCAAATTGGTGATTGGGATCCCCATGAATACTTAGTTATAGTTGCCTCAACTGGAGAATACATAATTGGCATGGATATTTTACAGGGCGCACACGCTAGAAATCAGTGGTACCTATTGGGCTTTTGGTACCACGCGGTGGCTACATGCCAGAGCTATTACTGTAGGGCTGATACAGCAGGAAGCAGATATCCCTGTAGCCACAGAAATAGTGAACCTCAAGCAATATAAGATTCCAGGAGGAGATGCAGAGATCCAGGCTACTATCAATGATCTGTTAAGCACCAGTGTTGTCCAGTACACACACTCCCCATTTAATAGCACTGTATGGCCTGTAAAGAAACCCAGTGGCA
The DNA here is from genome assembly GCA_902168055.1 of Aratinga solstitialis. Classification (NCBI taxonomy): domain Eukaryota; kingdom Metazoa; phylum Chordata; class Aves; order Psittaciformes; family Psittacidae; genus Aratinga; species Aratinga solstitialis. Next base: position 76,494 of record CABHOG010000177.1, read on the forward strand.
GCTGGTGGATGACTGTAGATTACTGAGCAGTGAATAAAAAGACACCCCCTATAATGGCTGCAGTCCCTGAGGTGGAAACATTAGTACACCAAATCCAGGCCCATCTGGGAACATGGTATGGTGTAATCAATGTGGCAAATGCTTTTTTTACAATCCCTGTTCTTCATGCCGCCCAAGATCAACTTGCATTTATTTGGGGTGGCAACCAGTATACTTTTACTTGTCTTCCCCAGGGCTATAAACATAGTCCTACTTTTTGTCACCAAGCCATCCATCAGACATTGATATGCCACGTTATACCTAATGAAGTGCAAATCCTGCAATATACAGATGACATCCTGATCTAGGACAGTATCCTGGAACACGTACAACACGAATTAATGCAGTAATCGCGTTGCTGCAACAGAATGGGTGGGCAATTAATTCAAGGAAAATACAAGGGCCTGCACAAGAGGTGAAATATTTGGGTATTACATGGACCCAAGGGATACAGCAGATTCCTGAAAAGGCTTTATCAAACATAAGAACCTGCCCCCCCCCAGAGGATAAAAAGGGGGATACAGCATTTTCTTGGCACGGTAGGGTATGGGAGATCCTATGTGCCTGGTTTAGCTGTGCTCCTTAAACCACTGTACAGAATAACTTGAAAAAAAGGCCTAGTTTGAGTGGGGGCCCGAGCAGCAGGCTGCCTTTGAGAAAATCCATGCAACCATACAGGAACATATGGAGTTATATCCCTGTAGCCAGGGCAGGTAGAACTACAATGTAACCTTGGAAAGAGATGCAGCTTTATGGAGCCTATGGCAACTACAAGAAGGGCAGAAAAGACCCCTAGGATTCTGGTCACGCCGTCTGACAGGTGCCGAGGGCAGATATACCGTTTTTGAAAAGGCACTGCTAGCAGTATACTGGGCGCTTCCTGACACAGAGGCCAGGACCACAGGCCACATGAGGTGACTATACGAACAGATGCGACTGTGATTACATGGGCATTGGCACCCATTTGCCACACACAAAATAGGACATGCACAAGAGGCAACCATCGTTAAAATGAAATGGTATATTCAAGGAAAGGGCAAAACCAGGACCAAAAGGAGTCCACCAATTACATGAGTTAGTAAGTCAAAGGCTAAAGCAACAGGACAAGATGCCTTGTGTTTAAGTACCACCACTCCACAGAACCCGTTTATGACATGTCTGGTTGGTGTTCCCCTTATAGCAAGAGGAATAGGAGAACTCTGCAGCTCGACTGTTGCAAAAGACACCTATCCAAGCACTGGACTCTGGCTGCATCTAGCACACCTGGGAAAGTCTCCTGTGTTACCTCTTGAGGAACTGAGAATTTTAGGGACTCTGCAGATAACCGTACCTTCTTCAAATTTACTAGTACGAAGAATGACACTGTCACATGGTGGGTGAATGCCACCCAACCATGGTACCATAACGCATCTCATTGGTGCAATCAGATGACAACTGACTGGATGATGAGTTTTTCCACACATACGACCTTGCCTGAAGGCATTTTCCTCATGTGTGGTGACTGCGTGCGGGCCAGAATCCCCAAGGGGATCAAGGGTGGCCCTTACACACTTGGCAGGCTTACTTTGTTATCACCCAATATAACTGTTGCAATGTGGTCGCAACAGAACTGTACACATAATCACATACCCCGAGATGTACATGCATTTGGTCCAGATTGTAAGGACACTGTTGAATTCTGGGATACCACCAAGATCATAGCAGCATCCTGGTTAGCACCTGGAGTAGCTAGCTTTCAGGCACTCACTAACCTTAATAAGTTAAGCTGTTGGCTGTCCAAATTTAGTAACGCAACGAGTACAGCCATTTCCGATTTATTAATTTATGTAGATAGCATACAGCATGCTATGCTACAAAATAGGGCAGCGATTGATTTGTTGCTTTTAGTACATAAGCATGGGTGTCAAGACTTTGACAGGTTATGTTGCATGAACTGAAGCGACCGCTCCAGTTCAATACATGCACAAACACAAAAGTTAAAGACCCTCACTAGCCATCTAGCAGAAAACACCAGGTGGAACCCCTTTCAGGGATGGATGTGGGGGTGGGACTGGCTGCAAAAAGCTGTTATATTAGTAGTAGTAGGTATTGGGGTTTTACGCATTTTATGTTGTGTTCCTTGTCTTTTAGCACTAATCTGTTCCCTTATAGACAGTATATTACATAAAACTGTAGTATGGCTGGTAGAATATCAGCGTGTTCCAACCACAGACCACGCGATGGCATGTGTTAGAGACAATAGATAATGGCCTGTGGTGAAACACACAAGAATGGAAAAGTACTGTTTGGCATGGATTCTGGGAACATAACCCTGAAAATAGGGAAGTTAGCCAACCTGGAAAACTGCTGTTAGCGCAAGAGAGTCTTATACCAGTAAATATCTGTTCACACGCTGGCCATGCGTATGCTGATGTTGCAACTGGTAATTTTCCACTCCAACCCGAGAGGGGATATAAGGACCTGTGCAGGGACGGACAGGTGAGAAGGTCAGATGCGCATCTTGATTCAGGGGACCCCCTGACAACGCACTGCCTACCACCCCTCCGACTGGGCAACATGTTCCATCTCCTTCTCAGCAGTATCCCGTGCAACCAGGGGTTGGTATGTATATAACTTGCTTCGTGTTAGTGTATATTTGCTTTGCATTAGTAGCACAATAAATAGACTAGAGCATCTGATTGTTTACACTGTTTGGTGTCCAGTCTTTGTACACGGGAATTCTATGAACCTGGAGCAGTGTCACAGAACAAAAAAAAAAAAAAAAAAAAAAAAAAAAAAAAAAAAAAAAAAAAAAAAAAATCATAGTATCGCTAACCAATCAATCTTGGAATTGAGATTCAAACAAGGTAAGTTACTTTCAGAGGAAGTTATTGTTGATAAATATTATTAAATAGTTAAACACTCTCTGTGATTGTATGTTATGCCCAGAACAACCTCAGACACGTCATTTTTCCTGTGTGTTACTCTTCTCCATTATTAGAACCTGGAGTGATGAGTAGATATAACTAATAAAGCTACAGTCTTCAGATCACAATCAAACTTACCTTGAAGACAGGAGGAGATCTTTTTTCTGCACTTACTTCCATTGGAGCCACATCTTCATTCTTAATCATACTGCTTGGCATGAATGGAGTTATCAAGGCACTAGGAAGAATGTTGACCTCCAGGTTACAGCCAGTGGCCTTCACTGCTGCAGTCACACATAAAAATAAAGGAAGGGCAATGGATTGTTAAGATCCACTATAAAGAGGGTGGGTTTCTAGTGGTGGCCTGCTTGCCATTTCACTTTTCTAGCCTTACCATAAGAGCTCTCATCCTCATACAAGTGCAAACACTTTAATACTTCAAATAATTCCAGAAAACCTTCAAAGGTTATTTTTAAGTCTAACAGAAGTACCACAGTTTTAGCTTTTCTTCCATTTCATATATTTCTAGACCGAGGACAGCTTGAGCTACATAGAAGCTTAAGACATCTTTCCACAAATTTTCACATTCTAAACTTTACTGCACTTTTAACTGTACAACTTCTCTATTCAATTTTGAAAATTGTCTGGTTTCAGATAACCATGTGAACAGAGTGCTCAAAGCATTCAGACTATTTTTATTCTGTTAAAGGAATAATGAAGCAAAACCTCGATAAACCAGCATGCCAGCTCTGTAACAAGAGCAAGTTGTAATTTTGCCTTTGCAGTGCCTATTTTTTTCCATTTTTTAAACTAGAAAGGTGGCTTCTTAAAATTAATTAGATCTTTTTAGTTTTAATTTTCATTTTTCCTGATCCACATTAAAAAAAATACATAAGCTATCTTCGCTGTAAATGAAATTAACTTTCTTGATTTCAAATACTGCTGAAATTGAGCTTAAAACAAACCAATGGGAAAGCCTGTAAAAAGCATAGTTCCATACATACTTTTAAATAAATTAGAGGATTGATCTTCAACATAAAGCATCTCACTGGATCCCCACTTGGCCTTTATCATTTCAGAACAGTAAGGAAGGACAGGCTGGGGCATATGCAGAGACAAAGTACATAAAGCAGACAAAACCAATCATGAACTGCCTGGTTCATGATCAACCTAGAGCAGAACAGGTACAGGAATGAGCCTTCAAAATGAGCTAGCTAGCAGAAAACCCACACAAGAAAGTAAATTAAGATTTATCACATAAATGAAATGGAGAACATGAAGCAACAGAAATAGCATATTTTATGAACAGCAGATATTCTTCCAAAGCAATTGGTATCTTCTCTTGGTTAAGCCTCCATACTTAATTAGTCAGATGTCAAGCTTGCCCCGATACGTAACTTACAATTTTCCTCATCTTTTTGATCTTGCTACTAGAAGACTTGACAGTCCTTTTATTATCTTGTTTCATTGCCCTAAATATTTCTGCACATTTCTCTCCCAAGTATTCTCTGCAGGTTTAAACTCGTTATATCTTGTATTATCCTCCCTAACAAGTTGTAAAATCAACTTGTAAATACATCCTTTGCCAAGATCAAGCAATTAACTTCAAACATGAGCTACATGATTTTAACCTGAAGTTATAGATTCCTATCAAACTTGCAATCACACTGTTAATTTGCTTACCTTCAACCTGCTTTCACCAGAGCAGGCTATGGAAATTTCCATTAATTTTTGTATACTACCATAGTTTTAACAGTCAACTTAGTGAAATAAAGTAGAGGAAGGAAATGTTTCTATCAGAAGGATCAATTCAATTTACACTTAAAAACCAGGCAAATCTAAAACTTGCTACCTTGGAACAAAACAACAAACTTTGCATGGAATGAATGGGTCAGAAAAAAGAAAGCAAAGGGGAAAAAAAAAAAAAAGGATGGCAGAGAAAACAAAGGGGAGGGGGGAAGGACAGAAAAAAAAAATAAAAGGAAAGAGGAAAGAAAAAAAAAAAAAAAGAAAACCAAACAAAACCACAACTCACTTAAGGGAAATAAGCTGAAATTGCCAGAATTAGCAGTCTTAATTAGACCCACTGAAAGCAGTCTCATAAAACCACTGGACAGCTTCCAAAATATACCAGTTGGTATGTTTGTGTTTTCAGTACTCAGTTCTTTCCCATCACTACCTTTATGTATGTTTTTTGATTGAATTCACACTAAACTTTCTAAATCCTTTGTATTGACTTCCATCTTAGGCTTCTTTTTTTCTTCTTCACTTGCAATCATATTAAATGAAGTTTAGACTGCAGGGCCTGAGGCATGAAAAATTAATACAAAACCCACCCACAACTATTTTTTGCAGGTTTTATTTTATACTAGCTCATGTTAAAATATACGTAAAAGAATACTGCTATAAAGTAAAATATTCAGAATCAGAAAACAAACCTCACTGTAATAATACGGCCAGATTTTATCAGCACAAACTTACCTTCACAGGACATCTGATTCATTTCTCCAAATTTATAGTTAAACTATTAACAACGATAAGAATCAATTTAGTACCTTTTATAGCCTCTTCAAAAGAACAATGTTGGGCTGGGCTGGAGATTTCCTTCTTCACATTAACATTCAGAGTACCAGCTGTTGAGACAAAACACATTTAGAACTTCCTTATGTTAAAACAGCAAGCAAGAAAAAAAAACCCAAGCAAACCAAAGCAGTTACTTATATCTTAAAGAAACTGAGGTTCTTTGAAACCCAAACAAACTTTTGGACTGTGTATTTGTCATGGTTTAAGCCCAGCAGGTAACTCAGAACCATGCAGCTGCTCACTCACTTAGAGCTGACTGCTACAGGTGAACCCAGAACACAATTGTAATATAGATAAACAAAAATATAGTGATATGGTCAAACTTCAACTTTCCTCAGGATAAAGCTTGGTGCTATTTTTTATTTGTATTTGGTGCACTGTATGTCATGTCTTCTTTTCTCCTACTCAGCTTCATTTTGAACCTTAGACTAAAACTGGATGCTACTTTATAAGAACAGCTGTCTCCATGCAGCTGAAATCTGAGATACTTGCCACGTAAATGAGAAAAGCCAAGCCTTTAGATTTTATTACTTAACAGAGCAAACATCACCAGCAAGACAAGTTTTAAAAGATCTACATTACTTAACATTTCTGTTGTATGGACTAAATACTATGAAATCAAAACCAAGATGCTTTGCAGGTAAAACTGCCCCTTCCTTCCTCCAGTTTTCTATTTCACATACATGTGTCTGGAGTGTACGTAAATGGTTGCACATCATGCGACCTTCCAGCATTGGTTACCACATATATTCCCACAGAAACAGCTGAGGTTATTTGCTGGTCATGATATGGTGGCACCTTCACAATAAGGTGATTCTGCAATTCAAAAATAATTTAAAAATCACATGAGAAACCTTATTTCATGATTATTTACCTTTGTAAGCTTAAATAATAGGCTTAAACTAACAATAGTGTGTGTGCCTTTAACATAGTAGAATAGGCCAAACTGTTTTAACTTGCTAACACGTAGAGAGAAAGGAACGTTCGGCTGAGGGGAAGGAACATCACAGGACTGATAAACACAAAGGAGACAATAAATAAGACCAAGGATGCCAGCCTTCAAGATAACAGAGTGGCACCCAGCATGGAGCGAGACTGGAACGGAACAGAACAGAACAGAAGCAAGGACATACCAACTGCTAACTCGGCACTAGGACCTTGTGAGCACGCGCAAGCACTGAGATCATTCAGTAAACACAGTGAGGAAGATTGTCAGCGACCACCAGAGACCCCCACTCAGCAAGAAAGCACGTGCATAATTAGAATGCAAGTATTATAAATAGTTCCCGGGAATCTCATCAATATGTAAACAATTTCCTGGGAAACACTGCAAATATGCATTAGTATGCTAAATATATAGCTGCTGTCGGCAAGTATCGGGTGTGCTCACCTTTGCAAAACTATTTGCGTGTACGCCCAGGGCTGCAATAAAGAATGCTGCTTTCTAAAACTCCAAATTGAGTCTTAGAGAGTTTCTCTGACCAACTTTTACAGTAACACCTTAATTGTATCATATCCATCAAAACAGAGAAACAGACTGATAAAACACCATAAAAAACAAAAACACTGGGGGAGATGTGATCAAGTTACACTTTCAGTGAAGTAAACTGATAACTAACTAGTGCTAGAAGAGAGATTTGAATAATCTGCCTTTATGATGCTCATTGGCAACCTACAATCCAAATGGAAAGACATATAAAGTCCAGTACCTTAAGCATAAGCTTATGCCTAACATGCCTTACTGAACTGCAATCAGTTTGCCATCAGATTCTGCTGGACTCAGACACTTCATGTTCTGCCAACTCAGGTCTCTGTTCAGTGTGAACAGATGGAGGATGCAGTTTCATGCTACACCTAAGCGGATTTAAGAGTGAGCAGACATCAAAAAATAGGCCTGCAGTCATTCGCCAACAGGAATAGCGATGAGGGATTTGTCTATTCCCCAGCTATGCACTAGAAGTGAGAAATCATCTAATAATCTCTCTAATTTCAGTCCAATAGTCCATAAAGACACTTAGTTGTGGCAAAAAAAATAAACAAATATTTTGTAAAACATTTCAGAGTGGAACAGAAATCCAGCCAGGTATAAAGACTATAGTGTACACAGTATAATTCCACTCAGTAGAAATCTAATGTGCCCTTAGGAAAGCTACTGGAAAAACTGTATTAGGCCTTTAAATTACATTGTATATAAGGGCAAAGATTTGCTTCATATACCACACTCCTACTGTGATATCTGAATTGTCAATTAGAAATTAAGCAGTTATACTTGTGTGAACTCAAACCAATGATATTCTATCAGATTCACTAAAGAACTTATTTGAAGAAAGGAATATTATTTCTAGAAATGCACAGGAAGAGGGGAAGGCTTATTTTTCTTTGGAAACAGAGTGGTTTTTTTCTTATTAAAATATAACAGCATTAACACCACCAACAACAAAACAGAAGTACCTGATGAAATAATTCCATGTCTATTTCAGCTTCTGCCTTCCACGAATTCTCATCTAAATGAAAGTTAAAAAGCAGAATTTATTGTGCATCCATATAAAGCCATTTATTTTAGTGCCTTTGATTCTGCTTGCCAGTTTGGTCTCTACAACTAAATTTTATCACCCAATGTAAACCTAAGCATCATGCTCTCTTCAGTACCCCAAGCTGTTATTGATTTCACACTAACCAGAAACGTTCTCCTGGAAAATCACTTTTGTTCCCTTTAGAAAGTTCTTGCCAATCAGAAAAACTTCTTCTTCACCCTTCACTGAACAACTGTGCAGACTTTTCTTTAGGATCTCTGGAACACCTGCTGGTTGAGCTGCAATTGAAAAAAAAACCCCATAGTTTGAAATCAAGAAAATATCAGCATCCAAAACAAAAAGCTGTTACTTACAGGATTATAAAGGAAAGAACAAAATAATTCCTCAGCTTCTTCCTTTATTAGATCATTCATGAAAAAGTTTTTCAGACAATAACCATTTCTATTATTTCCTCACTAAATGTGATGGCCTCAAAAATCACACTTAAAGAAATGATCCACTAATAATATTTTCCCTTTTCTCCTGCATTTATTAAATCCTCAAAATGAAATTTTCAGTGTTTGAGGTAAAGCTCAAGAAAATTTGGTTGCATAATTTCCTGGCATGGAGAGCTATAAACAAATGCATCGGCCCTTAGATACAGCTGAAGCACACCTTCAAATCTATCCTTAAGAGGTTAAAAAAAGAAAAAAAGAGTAACAAGAAGCTTTTTTGTTCTTCTATGCAAAAGGGTATAAGTAGTAATTCTCATGTTACCTGGGTTGTTTGTTTCTTACATGATGTAGCTTTCTGGCTGGTACAAGAACTAAACCAGGGCTTGGAGCAACCTGGTCTAGTGGAAGGTGTCTCTGCCTATGGCAGGGGGTTGGAACTGGATATTCTTTAAGGTCCCTTCCAACATGAACCATTCTCTGATTCTGTGACTTTCTAGACCTATATACTTCAATACATATCCGTGCAAGAGTCACATGTTCATAGCTGGGGATTATAGCAATTTATATCCTATGAACTATCAAAGAGAATGCAGCCTACAGATCTATGTGCCTAGAAACCTCTGCCTCTCAGCCAGCAATTCAGATGATGATTTGTATAACACACATTACAAATTGTCTTTGCTGCAAACTATTCCTATGCTTCGTAAAGCATAAATCAAGTAAGATCACATGTTAAATGAAAATGAGCACCAAAGACAATTTAAATAGACATGCATTTTAAAATAAAGTACTTTGTCACATTTAATATTATATAAAATAGTTACAGTTTCTAATAAAGGTTTCTCAACCACCATTTCTATTCACCACAAAATCCTAATGGCATAAGCTTGTACTTGTGCTTTGCACTTGTGTGACCCACTTTTAGTGTTTAATAATAATATTCTCTGGGCTTACTACACAGAAGGACATACATACTGTAACACTCAAAATTATTTAATGACCTTTCAGAAAGGATCTTTCTACAAGTGGTGCAGTGGGTTCTTAGGCAACCGTTATACAACTACTAAATATACTCAAGGCACATGAACGTCTGAAAAGAGTAACTGGATTTAGGTTTGCTAGCAAGTGAACAAAGCCTATTTAAAACACAGACCTTAATTAAAGAGCCTACATCTACTCAAGGTCTTTCCTATGGTTTTAGGAATATTACTGCAGCTTTGACAGCAATATTAGTGACAAAACACAAGATAAGCAGGCTGTGATGAGTGATAATGTAAACCTCATTATGAGAAAGTACAGTACACATATGTAATAAGATGTGTGTAGCAAATAAACCAGGTACAATGTGCCTGAGAAGATGATTTATATAAGCAAGTAACTTAATAAACAACATTTTATGCCATATGGATCAGCCAGTATGTATGTACTGGCACAGTCTGG
>CABHOG010000177.1:89160-103396 GCA_902168055.1 Aratinga solstitialis
TATCAGCACTGTTCCCAGGCCCAAAATCAAAAAACACAGCGCTACACCAGCTACCAAGGAGGAGAAAAATGACTGCTGCTGCTGAACCCATGACACCACACTATTCATCAAAGACACGAGTCTAACCAGAGTATTTTGTTTGTTTTAAGCTTCCAGCAATGGAGATGCTATAAAATTCCTGGGCAATCTCTTGGCAACTTACACAATTAGGAAGAATTTATTATCAACTGATCAAACACCAGCTTGCTAAAAACTAAACCAATACTCTTTACTATAATTTTGGATTTTTAGAGCTTTATTTATGGAAGGATAACCTTCCTTCCTCCCTTCCTTCCTCCCTTCCTTCTGCCCTCCCTCCCTCCTTCCTTCCTTTTCTTCTAATGGCCTTAGCATGTCATCCCTCTCACATATTCTGCTTTTTACTCACTGCCCATATCTCCAAATATAACTAGTAATGTTACAGGTATAAACAGCTGCATTCAACAGAGAATAAAGACTACAAGGGACCTTCATAAGCCAGTACTGGAACGGCCTTACAAACAAGATAAGTAGGAATTGCATCAAATACAGCTTTTTTAGCTAAACAGCCTATTTTAAAATCAGTCTCTAAAACATCTCAGACATTCAGCTTCTACCTAATAAGAGCAAGTTTTGGATTTTTATGTGCTTAAGAAAACACCACATGATTTCTATTCCCATTTATGCTATGATTTAAATAACTTAATCAGTAAGTTAATGATACAAACAAAATGTATACAGGTAGAGCTTTTAGTGATTTTATAGAAAATGGTTTTTTTTTCTTAAATCTGAAAATTAATGTCAGATACTACAATGCTGCCCTGACTGAAATGGAGCTAGGCAGACAACCATAGACCTAGCAAATGTACTTATGTATTTTCCAACAACATAAATGCCTAAATCTGAATGCTCCACCAGTTCAAACAACACTGGGAAAAGAAAGATTTAGCAAAAAGTGGCAGGAGAGGAAAAGAGAAGGATGGGAACACCTCAAGTTCTGGAAGGAAACACCAAACATCAAACTACTGCCTAAAGCACAGAACATGGCTGAGGAGAGGAGGAGACCCCTCCCTTGCATCAGCAGTGACACACCTTTGGTTATCAGACTTTTCAGAGTTTCTACAGGGTTCCTGCTCTCCCTGAGTCTTGCACAGAGATTCTCAGCAAGAGCAGAAGAGTGAAAAAAGGGACAGGCCACATGCCACTTCCGCCAAATCGCCTGCTGCCTGCAGCACTAGAACCACATAGTAGTAGCTGATGTGGAAGCTCATGTGAGTTTTAATTATCTCCTCTTCCAATCTGTTCTTTCGCTGGCAACAAAGCTGCAGTTTCTGATGAGTTGAATAGGAGCCCTGACACAATAGGTACTGACAGGGTTTAGAAAAAGAAAAAACCCACACAACCAAATAACTTTTTATACAATGGAAGGAGCACAACACAAGGAGCTTTTGCATAACCATACTATGATTCCACATGTGGAGAAAAAACTCTCCTACCTTCTTATTCATCAAGAAATATCAGTAACCCCATCAATAGCTGTATTAAACACATTTCCCTATTTTTTCTCTTTGACAGATGAGCAGAATTCCCCATAGCTGGAAGCTGCTACAGCCTCCACAGACACAGGCAGCCCCTGAGGTACTGCAGCCTCCTCTGATTTCATTTTCCCTGTTCAGCATAACTGAACCAGTCAATGCAGCTATCTCTACTCAGTGCTAAACAGAGCATTTTAATAAAGAGCTATAAAAAGTTTAATTCTTGCACTGAACCAGAACAGATTCAGCCTCTGGCCCAATGGAGTACCAGAACTGCTCACTAACTCATTAGAAGTCCTTTTGGTCACTGAAAGCTGACCAAAGTGAATGTAACAATACAGAAAATATTAAAACTTATCTTAAAAAAGTCACATAATAAATTCAAATCAATCATGACAAGAACACCCTGACTTTTTAAAAGGCAAAAGTTCATTTAATAAAAGATGAGGAAATTCATAACTACTTCTAAATACTGGTCAGTCATTTAACTAACATCTCACCCCAAATAAAAATTAATACATGTGATCTTTACTGTAAGGGTGGTGAGGCACTGGAATGGGTTGCCCAGGGAAGTTGTGAATGTCCCATCCCTGGTGGTGTTTAAGTCCAGGTTGGACAGAGCCTTGGGTGACATGGTTTAGTGGGAGGTGTCCCTGCCCATGGCAGGGGGGTTGGAACTAGATGATCTTAAGGTCCTTTCCAACCCTAACTATTCTATGATTCTATGATCTTAGCCATAGCAACTCTAAAATAGTCACAGCTTAACACTAGGGTGTTTTTTTTCCTAAGGCATATTAATGGCAATCACACTAAACCCCAGAGTCCTCTAATACCAGCTTTTTATTTTGATACTTACTGCACAAAATCGGGGAAGAAGGTGTCTGAAGAGTCAAAGTTGAACCATCTTTGCGAGTGATGTTAACACGAAATACCAGCCTAGCACGTGTGCTCTTTTTCTTTGAGCCAGCAATACCTATCCTAGCTTCAACATCAGCATTTCTCAGCTTCAGTATTCCCACGCAATCAACCCTAACAACAGAAAACAGTGGAGTTTAATAGAGTTTAATATGTTCAGCATCTTTAACAGTCTTTCAACTAGTTACATAGGCCATAAGTCAAAATTCTAAGTAATTACTGGAATTTTATTTTTTTTATTTTTTTTACATGAAATTTCTATGTGAACTTTCTCATTACATAGCTTGGTTTTCAATTCAACCCTACATATTTTGGATGATGAATTATAGGAGGGAGGAATAATAAAGCAGCATGAATAAAACAGAAAATGCAATGTAACAAAGCCATTCTGGTAAACATTCAATTTATAACCACAGGTCTTCATCCTTCCATTCCTGTGTCTAGATCTGGGTTTGTAGGATTATTAGTACAAAATATTCTGCATTCATTTAAAGCAGTAGTAGAAGAAAACGTACTGTAGTCATATTTTTTTTTTATGCTCAGCAGACCTTGGAAGCATAACCTCAACCCTTCGAGCCCCATGTTGGGCGCCAAAAAGAACTGTCGTGGTTTAAGCCTCTCGGGCAGTTCGCTCACTCACTCCCCCCCCCTTTCTTCCCCCAGTCCCGGGGGGATGGGGAGGAGAATCAAAAGAATGCAACTCCCACAGGTTGAGATAAGAACAGTTTAGTAACTAAGGTATAACACAAGCCACTACTGCTAACACCAATAATAATAATGACAAGAGAAATACAAGGGAAAAGAATACAATCACTCACCACCTATAGCCAGCCCCACCAAGCAGTGCACCACCACCCCACCGCCCCACCCTTCCGGGTCTCTGCCCTCCGTTTTTACATCCTGGGCATGATGTGCTGTGGTATGGAATACCTCTTTGGTCAGTTTGGGTCAGGTGCCCTGTCTCTGCTTCCTCCTGGTTTCCCCTCCTCCCTGGCAGAGCATGAGGCTCAGAAAGTCCTTGGCCAGTCTAAACATTCTAAGCCATAACTAAAAACATTGGTGTTACCAGCGCTGTTCTCAAGCCAAAAGTCAAAAACACAGTACTGCACCAGCTACTAAGAAGGAGAAAAATGACTGCTGCTGCTGAACCCATGATAATGCCATAACTGTAGTCCTCTGGGAAATGTCTACAGGGCCAGAGTGAGAGATAGTGCTAACTTTCAGAAAGACATGCTAGATGCAAAACTATTTCAAGCAAATGAGCAACCAGAAAAAAACCCAACCAAACACAGCCTGATGTGTTAAGAACGACACTCTCATTTTACCAGAACCTTAGGCTCTACACCCAAATAGTACAGGGACCATCTGATATCAAATTTGAGTACAACAAAGTTTTGTGCTGTATGAGGGCCAACAAGCAACAGCTAGGGAGCAGAGAGGAGGGGAGAGTGATTTATAAGGTGGCACTAGCATTGCTGTCAATAGGGAGGTGCTATAGCATCACTGAAATACCAGGAAGATTTGAGACATCAAGATTCCTTTCAAGAAAACAGCCTAAGCAAAACTTTTCTTCCCAGGTAATCCCAAATTCATCTTTCTAGCATCGCTATACTTATATGGTTTTACATTAACGCTTGAGGACAATTATAAAATTACTCTCCAAGAGGCAGTTATCATGGGAATATATTTTACATTAAGAAAATCAAATTGATACAGTCTATTAGCAAACTATATCATCCTACTTCAGAAGTGGACACTGTCAGTTGAATAAACATTTCTTCTTTTAAAACAAGACAAGCTTCCACGTGAAGTAGCAGCTTTCAACCACACGCCTGTTGAAAAGAAGACCTTCTACTGAAAAAAATTATTTGAAAGAGCACTCCCTTTCTGTATTAAGATACATGTGAAAAGCTTATTAGGAAATCACTTATATTCGGAGTTTGCTTCTGATTAGCAATTCTTACTTGTTAAAAGACAACCAGCAGAACCACTGACCAGCTTATAATTCATCACATACTTGAATATGCACATTATTGATCAAACAGGACATGAAAATAATGTAACAGTTAACTGATAAAGTTTAAGGAAGACCTAATTAAGAATTAAATATAATAAACTGAGAGTGCCTGGTGTGTGCCAAGATGTTCAGACTTTTAACTACTAACCCACCCAACTGAAAAAGGAAAATTAGTTTCTGAAAATAAGCTTTTTTTTTTTTTTTTTCAAAAAAGAAAAAAAAAAAAGCTACTCACGCAAGTGTCATATTGTTGCTTGGGTCCAGTCCAACCTCAATAACAGTAGTCCCCTCTATATCCACTTCTTTACAGGGGGTAGTGTTTCTCCCAGTAACTCTGCAGGCCTGGTAGAATCCATGTGGCTTCACTCGACCAGAGTCGTTACCCACAAATACCTGAAGCACCACCGGCTCATTGTGACCTTCCAGCTGAAACATGGTAACACAAATCAAATATTTCAAAAATTGCCACTTAATTAAAACACAAAACATTTTACACAACTGAATTTGTAAAGGGTACTCTGATACTCTACCATTTAAATGGTAAGCTTAATGAACAGTCTTTGTGTCATGTCACCAAGGTCTCCTTGGCTAGAAACAGCATCGCCACAGCTAACTTGTGTCACTTTTCTTCCCTGGTGTTCTTGTTAGAAGAAGGCATGAACAGAACACAAGAGTATCTCACATCATCTGGGTGGTAACTGCTCCAGCTTTGCAATACCATTAGCAAGACAAAGTGAAGATCTGCTACCTGATGGCAGGGACACCTCCACTGACAATCTGCTTTCAGGATACTCTTTCTTTTCATGGAATCATAGAATCATAGAATAGTTGGGGTTGGAAAGGACCTTAAGATCATCTAGTTCCAACCCCCCTGCCAGGGGCAGGGACACCTCCCACTAAACCATGTCACCCAAGGCTATGTCCGATCCAGCCTTGAACACTGCCAGCGATGGAGCATTCACAACTTCCCTGGGTAACCCATTCCAGTGCCTCACCACCCTTATCTCCCATCATGAGACTCTTCCAAACAGAATTTTCACTGATAGGTACTAAAGAGTAACTTGGAAAAGAATTAAAAGGAAATTCAGATGAACAAAGGCCCATTAAGTAATTTCACATAAATGAACACTAAATTACCATAGCAACAGGATGATATGAATGGATTTTTTTCTTATGAAACTTCACTGGATTCCTACATTACTCAGGAGGACTAAGCGAAGTGTTGGAGATGTTTCTAACACTGTCAAACATGATTTTAAAGATGAGTACACTCCCGCCCTGGGTTCAGTTGTAGCAGTCATTTTTCTCCTTAGTAGCTGGTGCAGTGCTGAGGTTTTGACTTTCCGCCTGGGAACAGTGCTGATAACACACCAATGGTTTTAGTTGTTGCTACATAATGTTTACTCCGATCAAGGACTTTCTCAGTCTCATGCTCTGCCAGCGAGGAGGGGCACGGGAAGCTGGGAGGAAGCAGAGACAGGACACCTGACCCAAACTAGCCAAAGGGGTATTCCATACCACACCACATCACACCCAGTATATAAACTGAGGGAAGTTACCCGGAAGGACCAGATCGCTGCTCGAGTCAGGCTGGATATCGGTCAGCAGGTGGTGCGCAACTGTATTCTCTCCCCTTGTAATTCCCATTATCATTAAAAATAAAAGCCTACAGCACGTGGGATTCCCAGGCGGTCTCCCATCCAAGTACTAACTGAGCCCGACCCTGCTTAGCTTTTTTTCTTTATCACCAGGTTCTGCACCCAGGTAGCGATATCTTGCCACACTGCAGCAGCCCAGACGGGTTTACCTCTGCGTTGCCAGTTGCTCTGCTTCCATTGCTGCAACCACCCCCACAGGGCCTTTGCCACCATCCATGAGTCAGTACAGAGATAAAGTACTGGCCATGTTTCTCATTCAGCAATGTCCAAGACCAACTGAATGGAGTCCCTTATGACAAATAAGGTACTACTGGTGGCAGTAGTAGTAGTTTTATATTGTACCTTAGTTACAGGACTGTTCTTAACCCATGGGAGTTACATTCTTTCGATTCTCCTCCCTATCCCTCCAGGAGTGGGGAAGAAGGGGGAGAATGAGCAAGCAGCTGCCTGGTTCTGAGTTACTGGCTAGGCTTAAACTATGACAACTCCTATACTCTCTCAGCAGTATTCAGCACAAATTTTAAGAGCTATATCATAAACAATGCTTCTTTGTGGACCTGGTAAATTAGTTTGGATTGAGAACTCTTTGCTGCTTTCTCAAAGTGGCATAACTATGAAAAAAATAGAAAGGGAAACGTCTTTCGCACTTCTTATTTGTATGATAAGAGACGGAGTTGTCTACTTGCTTGACCTGCTGCCCACACTCCTCCCACTACGACCAGGACGACATTTGCCTCGGGTACAATGAGCATGCAATACCAGTCTGTATTCAGTTTGGTGCCCATGCTCACATTTATACTCGTCACTGCAACTTTTGTAATGGTATTTGACAGTTCTTCTGTGTAAGTCAAGTAAAGGATTACTCCTGGTAAGCCTCTCTACCATTTGCATTAGGAAACCTTCACAAGTACAGCCCTCAAGTTCTTTGATTGCTTCCACCAGGTTATGTAGCCATCCCTGCAGATGGACAGATGGCTGAAACCTTCCACGGTCAGAAATCTCTCTATACAGAAGACTATGGTATCATCTACTGTCTTCTTAGGCAGTCTGTAACAGATACCAAAGCATTATCCCTGAACTTCCTCCCTCCTCCGTTCTCCAATTTCATGCTGGAGATCTGTACAGTCAAGGAGCTCCTCAGGATAAATTACTTCCTCTCTACTTTCTAAACAGCTGATGCATATTCACAACTGCATTCCAGCCACATTGACTAACCCAAGTCTCTGCAATTCCAGTTCAGTCACAGCCCTGTGACTACGCAAGGAAAGAAACAAGACCTGCAGATTCACACTCTGGGCATTAGTGTGCAGCCACTGAAGAACAGCATTAGAATGTCTCCCTTCTGAGCAGGAATGTGAAAGATCTCTTTATAGCCTTCTTCCTCATGTTCCTTCATTTGTGTACTCGGTCCAGCTGTAGCAGTAATTTTTCTCCTCTTTAGCACCTGGCAGAGTGCTCTGGTTTTGACTTGAGCTGGGGAGAACAGTCCTACCTGGAGCCTCTGGCAGAAAGCTCCAGGGGAGACTCAAGGTCGACCCCTTCGCTTTTGGAGTCAGGGATACAGAGGACCTGAGGTCAGCTATACCCCAACTGAAAAAGAGATACTGGCAGCCTATGAAGGGGTTCAAGCTGCTTCAGAAGTGATTGGCACTGAAGCACAGCTCCTACTATCACCCCGGTTGCCAGTGCTGGGCTGGATGTTCAAAGGCAGAGTCACCACTACACATCACGCAGCCGATGCTACATGGAGTAAGAGGGCTGCACTAATCACACAACAAATTCAAATAGGAAATCCCAGTCATCCAGGAATTCTAGAAGACATCAGGGACTGGCCAGAGAGCAAAGATTTTGGAATGTCACCAGCAGAGGAAGATGTGATGCGTGCTGAAGACACCCCACTATATAATAAACAGTCAGAAAGTGAAAAGCAATATGCCTTGTTTACTAATGGGTCCTGCCGTATTGTGGGAAAGCATGAGAGATGTATGGAGTCCCTGACGACAAGTTGCAGAAACTGCTGAAGGAGAGGGTGAATCGAGTCAGTTTGCAGAGGTGAAAGCCATCCAGCTGGCCTTGAACACTGCTGAACAGGGGAAGTTTAGACTGGATATGAGGAAGAAAATCTTTACTGTAAGGGTGGTGAAGCACTGGAATGGGTTGCCCAGGGAAGTTGTGAATGCTCCATCGCTGGCGGTGTTCAAGGCTGGGTTGGACAGAGCCTTGGCTGGCATGGTTTAGAGGGAGGTGTCCCTGGCAGGGGGGTTGGAACTAGATGATCTTAAGGTCCTTTCCAACCCTAACTATTCTATGATTCTATGAATGAGAAACAAGGCCAGTACTTTATCTCTATACTGACTCATGGATGGTGGCAAATGCCCTGTGGGGGTGGTTGCAGAAATGGAAGCAGAGCAACTGGCAAAGCAGAGGTAAACCCATCTGGGCTGCTGCACTGTGGCAAGATATCACTGCCCGGGTGCAGAACCTGGTGGTGAAGGCATGCCACTGAGAAATATTAGAACAACCAATAAGTGGATAAAGCTGCTAAGATTGAAGTGGCTCAGATGGACTTAGATTGGCAACTTAAGGGTGAATTATTTTTGGCCTGGTGGGCCCATGACGCTTCAGGCCATCAGGGTAGAGATGCAACAAACAGATGGGCTCGTGATCGAGGGATGGACTTCACAATGGACACTATTGCCCAGGTTATTCACCACTGTGAAACGTGCTGCAATTAAGAAAGGTAAACAGTTAAAGCCTCTTTGGAATGGAGGACGATGGCTGAAGTACAAATGTGGGCAGGCCTGGCAGACTGATTATATCACACTCCCACCAACCCACCAAGGCAAGYRCCATGTGCTTTACCATGGTGGAAGCAACCACCRRGTGGCTGGAAACATACGCTGTGCCCCACACCACTGCCCRGAACACTATCCTCGGCCTTGAGAAACAAGTCTTGTGGCAACACAGCATTCCAGAAAGTGTTGACTCAGACAATGGGACTCATTTCTGGAATAACCTTATAGACACTTAGGCCAAAGAGCATAGCATTGAGTGGGTATATCACATCCCCTACCATGCACCAGCCTCTGGGAAAATCAAACGGTACAATGGACCGTTAAAAACTACACTGAGAGCAATGGGTAGTGGGACTTTTCAAACACTGGGATACACACTTACCAAAAGCCACCTGGTTGGTCAACACAAGGGGATCTGGCAACAGGGCTGGCCCAGCCCAGTCAGAACTTTTACATACTGTAGAAGGGGATAAAGTTCCTGTGGTGTACATAAAGAATTTGTTGGGGAAGACAGTCTGGGTTATTCTTGCTTCAGGTAAAGGCAAACCCACTCATGGGATTGCTTTTGCCCAGGGACCCAGATACACTTGCTGGGTAATGCGGGAGATGGGGAAGTCCGATGTGTACCTCAAGGGGATTTGATTTTAGGGAAAAACAGCCAATGAACTCAATTGTATGGTGTTGCCTGCTATGTAGCACTTTTATAGCCCACCAACTACATGTCTTCAGGTCACCAGCAACTGGCCCTGACTTCCCTCCAAACATCATTGCAACAAAGAATGAACTTTGACGAAACCAGATGAGCTCAGCAGTGACCAGACGATTTCCGCGGTGTCATCAGCAGGCAACAATCCAAGACTGCACACGCTCTCTCCTGCTCTGAAAGACCGTTACAAGAGATGGAGCCTGACATCATGGACTCAGCAGCTTTATAGGGATTGGTCCATGCACTAAGGAATGATATCACTCCCTTTTTGTGTGACTGCATGTAAATATATATGTATATATATGACATAAGAGTGATGGTATATTGAAAATGTGGGATCTGAGCATGACATGAATGGTATGGAATAAGGGGTGGATACTGTCCTGGGTTCAGCAGTAGCAGTCATTTTTCTCCTTCTTAGTAGCTGGTGCAGGGCTGTGTTTTTGACTTTCGGCCTGGGAACAGCGCTGATAACACCAGTGTTTTTAGTCGTTGCTCAGTAATATTTACTCTGACCAAGGACTTTCTGAGTCTCATGCTTTGCCAGGGAGGAGTGGAAGCCAGGAGGAAGCAGAGACAGGATACCTGACCCAAACTAGCCAAGAGGTATTCCATACCACAGCACGTCATGTCCAGTAGATAAACTGGGGGCAGTTACCTGGAAGGGGCTGATCGCTGCTCGGGTCGGGCTGGGTATCGGTCGGCGGGTGGTGAGCAGTTGTATTCTCTCCCCTTGTTATTTCCCTTATCATTATTATTATTATTGGTGGTAGCAGTAGTGGTTTTGTGTTATACCTCAGTTACTGGACTGTTCTTATCTCAACCTGTGGGAGTTACATTCTTTTGATTCTACTCCCCATCCCTCCGGGAGCGGGGGGACAAAGCGGGGGAGTGAGCGTGTGGCTGCGTGGCTCTGGGTTGCTGGCTGGGCTTAAACTGCGACACACCACAGTAATGATAACAACTAAGGAGACAGTAAATAAGACCAAGGATGTCAGCCTTCAAGACAACAGTGGTGCCCAACGTGGAGCAAGACTGAAACAGAACAGAAGCAAGGACATACCAACTGCTAACTCAGCACTAGGACCTTGTGAGCTTGTACAAGCACTGAGGTCATTCAGTAAACACAGTGAGGAAGATTGTCAGTGACCACCAGAGACCCCCACTCAGCAAGAAAGCACAGGCATAATTAAAATGTAAATATTATAATCAGTTCCCAGGAATCTCATGAATATGTAAACAATTTCCTGGAAATGCTGTAAACATGCATGAGTATGCTAAATATATGGCTGCTGTTGGCAAGTAATGGGTGTGCTAACCTTTACGAAACAATTCGCATGTGAGCCCAACACTGCAATAAAGAATGCTAGTTTCTAAAACTCCAAATTAAGTCTTAGATCGTTTCTCCGACTGACTTTTACAGTAACAGTTTGGCGCCCGAACAGGGATCCACTGCCGTGTTTCCCGCGGTTCTGGGGAGTATCTGGGACCTCCACACTGGTGTCAGGGAATTTCCCTGAAAGGAGCCACAGATCTCCAGACAGACTCACGACCTTGGTGAGACCCCTGATTTTATTACTTTAAAAAGGCATTCTTTCTGGTCCCTTTCCACGTAAGGTGCAGGGGACACCCTGTGCGGTGGGTAAAAGTAGTCTGGGTCTGGTTGTTCAGACTCCGGTATCTGGGTGGAGGTCAGGATTATGGGTACCACTGCCTCCAAAGGGGGAGTCCTGAAAAGGTCCCCACTGGGTTGCATTTTGCAACAATCTGGAATCTGGACAGAGGTCAGGACCACTGCCTCCATAGGGGGTTTTGAAGAAATCCCTGCTGGGTTGCATTTTGCAACACAGGAAACAAATCAGTGAACTCCCAGGTGGCTTGGTCACTCAGGAGACTTTCAAACAAAGTAGTGGACCCCCGAGTGGTTTGGTTACTTGGGAGACTCTAGTAAAACCTCGTGCTCACCAACAGGGAAGGACTGGTTGGAAATGTGATGCTCCAGGGCAGCCTTGGTTACAGCGATCACGAGATGGTCGAATTCGAGATCCTCAGGACAGTGAGAAGAGTGTGCAGCAAGCTCACTGCCCTGGACTTCAAGAGAGCAGACTCAGGACCCTTCAGGAACCTGCTCAGTAAGGTTCCATGGGATATAGCCCTAGAGGGCAGGGGGGCCCAAGACTGTTGGTTGATATTCAAGGATCACCTGCTAGAAACTCGGGAGTGTTGCATCCCAACTAGAAAGAAGTGATGCAGGAGGGCCAGGAGACCTCCCTGGATGGATAAGGAGCTGCTGAGGAAAATTCAAAGGAAAAAGAGACTTATAAAAGGTGGAAGCAAGGACAGGTGCCCAGGGAAGAATACAGGGATGCTGTCCGAGAAGCCAGGAACCAGCTTAGGAAAGCTAAAGCCCAGTTAGAATTAAACTTGGCCAGGGATGTTAAAGATAAGAGGAAGGGATTCTATAGGTACGTAGTGAATAAAAGACAGACTAGGGACAATGTGGGCCCTCTCTGGAAGCTCTCAGGGGAACTGGCTACCCTGGATTTGGAGAAGGCTCTGGTTCTTAATGACTTCTTTGCCTTGGTCTTCACTAGGATATGCTCTGACCACACCAAGCAAGTCCTGGAAGGCAGATGCAAGGACTGTGAGAATGAAGACCCTGGGCCCACTATAGGAGAGGATCAGGTTCAAGACCATCTTAAGAACCTGAACGTGCACAAGTCCATGGGACTGGATGAAATCCATCTGAGGGTCCTGAAGGAGCTGGCAAATGAAGTTGCAAAGCCACTTTCCATCATATTTGAAAAATCATGGCAGTCAGGTGAAGTTCCCGATGACTGGAAAAAAAGAAATATAACCCCCATTTTCAAAAAGGGGAAAATGGATGACCCAGGGAACTACAGACCAGTCAATCTCACCTCTGTGCCTGGAAAAATCTTGGAGCAGATTCCCCTGGAAGGCATGCTTAGGCACAAGAAAAACAAGAAGGTGCTTGGTGACAGCCAGCATGGCTTCACTAAGGGGAAATCCTGCCTGACCAATTTGGTGGCCTTCTATGATGGGGCTATGGAACTGATGGACAGGGGTAGAGCAGTTGATGTCATCTACCTGGACTTGTGCAAAGCGTTCGACACTGTCATACATGACATCCTTGTCTCTTAATTGGAGAGGCATCAAATTGATAGGTGGATCGCTCAGTGGATAAAGAACTGGCTGGATGGGCACACACAAAGTTGTGGTCAAAGGCTCAATGTCCAGCTGGAGACCAGTAACGAGTGGTGCCCCTCAGGGACCGGTGTTAGGTCCTGTCTTGTTCAACATCTTTGTCAGTGACATGGACAGTGGGATTGAGTGTGCCCTCAGCAAGTTTGCCGATGACACCAAGCTGTGTGGTTCGGGTGATATGCTGGAGGGAAGGAATGCCATCCAGAGGGACCTTGACACGCTTGTGAGGTGGGCTGATGCCAACCTTATGAAGCTTAACCATGCCAAGTGCAAGTTCCTACAGCTGCGTGGGAGCAATCCCAGGCACAGCTACAGGTTGGGCAGAGAAGAGATTCAGAGCAGCCCTGTGGAGAAGGACTAGGGAGTGTTGGTTGATGAGAAACTTTACACGAGCCGGCAGTGTGCGCTCACAGCTCAGAAACCAACCGTATCTTGGGCTGCATCAAAAGGAGCGTGACCAGCAGGTCGAAGGAAGTGATCCTGCCCCTCTACTTCGCTCTCGTGACACCTCACTTGGAGTATTGCGTGCAGTTCTGTTATCCCCAATGTAAGAAGGATGTGGAAGTGTTGGAACAAGTCCAGAGGAGGGCCACGAGGATGATCAGGGGACTGAAGCACCTCCCGTATGAAGAGAAGCTGAGAAAGTTGGGGCTGTTCAGCCTGGAGAAGAGAAGGCTGCGTGGATGTCGTGATTTAAGCCTCTGTAACCCACGTAGTCGCTCTCTCACTCCCCCCTCTTTCTTCCCCCCAGCTCCCAGGGGGATGGGGAGGAGAATGGAAAGAATGCAACTCCCACATGTTGAGATAAGAACAGTTTAGTAACTAAGGTATAACAGAAACCACTACTGCTACCACCAATAATAATAATGACAAGAGAAATACAAGGGAAAAGAATACAATCGCTCACCACCTATACCCAGCCTGACCAAGCAGTGCATCCCCCCCTTCCGTGTCTCTGCCCTCCGTTTTTACATCCTGGGCATGACGTGCCGTGGTATGGAATACCTCTTTGGTCAGTTTGGGTCAGGTGTCCTGTTTCTGCTTCCTCCCGGCTTCCCCTCCTCCCTGGCAAAGCATGAGACTCAGAAAGTCCTTGGTCAGACCAAAACATTACCAAGCGGTAACTGAAAACACTGGTGTTATCTGCACTGTTCCCAGGCCAAAAGTCAAAAACACAGCACTGCACCAGCTACTAAGAAGGAGAAAAATGACTGCTACTGCTGAACCCAGGACAGTGGATACCTCATAGCAGCCTTCCTGTATCTGAAGGGGGCTGTCGTGGTTTAAGTCCGGTTAGCCACGCAGTTTTGCTCACCCACTCCCCCCTTTTTCTTCCCCCCGCTCCCRGAGGGATGGGAAGGAGAATC
>CABHOG010000177.1:139134-154402 GCA_902168055.1 Aratinga solstitialis
GACAGAGAGGAGAGACCCAGAAGGGTGGGGGGTGCACTGCGTGGTCGGGCTTGGTTTTAGGTGGTGAGAAATTGTATTCTTTCCTTGTATTTGCCTTGTCATTATTATTATTGGTGGTAGCAGTAGTGGTTTGTGTTATACTTTAGTTACTAAACTGTTCTTATCTCAACCTGTGGGAGTTGCATTCTTTTCTATTCTCCTTCCCATCCCTCCAGGAGTGGGGGGTAAGAAAGAGGAGGGAGTGATTGAGAGAGAGTCTGCGTGAGTTAGGCTTAAACCACGACACCAGCCCAGCCAGACTTCTCATTATTACATGAGGCAGGGTGCTAGGGCTTGAAAATGTGGTAGCAACTATTAAAAGACACTGTAACAATCCTGAAACAATTAAAGAAAACAGTAAAATGCAATACGCCTTTTTATCTAGAAATATGGTGCAGCTACGGCAAGAATGGAGCCAAAACACTTGGGCCCTATTCTCTTGAGAAAACAGAGAGATTTGGGTGAGGAACACACAGGTCACCTCAGTGAGAAACAAAACACTCCTGGGATTTTTGAAGTCAACTGAGAACACTGGAGAAGGCTCCTACTCCAAGGCAGCTCTGCGCTGAGAGTACCAGCATCAGTTCAGAAGTGCTGAGTTCAAGATGGCATACAGGAGGAATCCAAATTGGCCACTAACACAGCAGGAATTTGTGGGAGGGGGGACTATGACTATAAAACAATCCCCTGAGGTCCACCTCTCCTTGTACCCCAACCTACGACTTTTGTACACACCGATGTTCCTTCCTCTGTTCCTAAGAGTTTGTCCCCAGCTTTAAAGAGAAAGAAAGTCTGGCCTCAGACTTACCAGAAGGACCTGTCCACCCTTGAGTTATAATATATCTTACATGTTATCTATCTCTCTATATATCTTACCTCCCAACACCAGAGGGAGGAGCAGGGACTGTTCTTTTCAGCTTTCTGCTCTGTCCCTATAGTTTTGGGGCACAGTGTATGGACCTGTTTTGGTAAACATTCATCCAAGATGCATGTGTTTTCTTTCAAGGATGCAGTGGAGGAATGGGAGGGGAAAAAAAAAAAAAAAACCACACCAAAAAACCACACACAAAAAAACCCACAAAAAACATACACACAAAACCAAAGACACACACCCCTCTCCCCCCCCCCTCAACATGTTACACTGAAATTATCTCATAGCATTCACCAGCTGAGTCTACCTCAACACCTATGGAGTTCAGCACCTATTTCCCAATAACAGCCCCAGCTACTTTGGGCTGGGGCTTGCCTCTCCTTACATGTCTGTAGCACAACTCACTCCTGACTGACCTTGGTCACCAGTTACATGTTTACAGAAGACCAGGATTTCAAACTGGTTTTGGCCTCACCGTAGTGAACAGTGACATAAGCAATGAAAACAAAACTAGTCTTGGCTTTGTGTGGGTGGTTTTGTCTGGCTGGTTAGTTTTCTTTAAACACAATTTTTAACAACTGTAGTTGCTTTTGCTTAATACTTCCAATTTATACAGCACTCAGGAACTTAACCATCTTGTCACAACACCTATGGAAGGTCTCCAAAGTCACAGGTCAGTGAACAATTCAAACTGTACAAGCTGACAGCCACTGAGAGAAGCTACCTCCACCTTTTCTGCCTGCTCCTCTCCCTTGTATCACTCTTCTCCCTGTACCATCAAAAGCAGTTGCGCAGACCTGCAGTGAATCCACCCAGGACAACTCTAACCTGGAGCAGGTCCTTGATGCAGCACACACGTGAAAAGCTCTTCTTTGGGCAGTGGTATCACCTTAAAAGTCTTTGTGAAACTACACTGAAATGTGTTCTTAATTGAACGAGTAGGTCTCCTTTCTGTGTTAACAAAAAAATCTCAACACTGTTTAAGTTTTGCATTCAAGAAAATTGTGCTGCAGTTTAACCCAAACACACCAAATTGGTTCTTAGGTTTTTTAAAAGGAACTGTTAAAACTTTTTTAAAAGGCTGTTAGCAGACACTAAATACCTGGAGGTAACAGACATTTAGTTCCATTCGAGTTTTCAAGTCTTTTTTGTTAGATACAGAATCAATTAGCAGTTCATGTCTATCTGTGGATTTAGAGTGTATAGGGGTTTGTGGGATTGTTTTTTGTTGTTCACTTGTTTTTACAATACATGTTTCTACAGGATTTGGTTGCTGCTGTGTCTTTGAACCAAACCGATCATTAAGCATCTTGATTTTAGAAATACATGCCCAAATTATTTTTCTATCACTTATTAAAAATAACAAATCCTTTCAATATAATAAATAAACCCATCAAATTCTTTCAATGACAGAAGTTCCACTGTGCACAGTTAAATCCACAGGTTCTCTCAGAAGAGATCTGGCAAAACATGAATGGTGAGCAGTGCTGTAAAGTTTCTCTGACAAGTCTACAATCTCTTCAGTTTCTGATCAGGATTCCTGTACCATGCAAACCTGGGAAACATTCTTATACAAACATTTAATGCATATGAACTCATAGAAAAAAAGAATAATGCAGCTGAATTCTCTCACCTTAAATACATACATTTTTCTCAAGCAATAATTTAAGGCCAATTAGGAAAGCAGAACATGACCTTGTAAGAAATATGGGGATCCAATTACGCAAAAAAATCCTTATCCAATGAAGATGCATCTATCATGAGCATAATGATTTTTTTTCCTCATTGCACAGATATTTACAAGTTACTGATATATACAAGTTACAGATATATACAAGTTACTGACAAGGACTCCAGATGCAAACCAGCACTAAGGATAACTTCACAGAAGAGAGCTTTGTCCTTAAATCCTCATTTTTTTATGTTTAATAAAGAACAATGACAGCATCTTTAGACTGAAGTCTAAAACGACTGGGAGTAAGATAAAGAGGAAGGTACAAAGGTCATGTCTCATTTTTATATGCTGTCAATTAGAAAAAATAACTAACTTAAACTTAGCAGTTTATAAAAGTGCTGTCCTGACATATATTCTATTCTCATGCATTTGAGAATTTTGTAATATGTGTGAATGGAGTTTAAATACTAAGCTTCCTCAGGCCTCTTAAAGGAAAACATGACCTTTCTTCCTCCTTACAGTCTGGCAAAAGCTTCATGGCCCAAAATATAATCTTCCATTCCATTTTTTATCCTAGCTAGGATTTGCTGGTTTACAGCCAGTTGGCATTCTCCCTTAGTTCCAAGCAGGTATTTATTACCTCTTAGAGAGCATTCTAGGAGTTTGTTATGCCTGTGCTGCATAATAACAAAATAGCAAAACAAGTTACTTATTTCTTATGACGATATATGTACACACATTAAATACAGCAATCGTTAACATAGAATACCTGATAATTTAGATCACTCCGCTTAATTTATATTACCTAAATTCTCCTAGAATGAACTCTGTTACTTCTCCACAAGCTCTTTTTTACAATCTAAACTTTGCCAGCACTGTTCATATTGGCCAGAACACTGCCAACCTTAACAAAGCAAATGAGAATGCTTACCAGCAGCAACTACAGCTGGAAGTGGCGAACTTGCCTCACCACCACTTGTTTGGCTCATGGATGCTACAGATGTTTCTGTGGAAGGTGGTAACTGCAGTTCCTTTGGGAGAAGGTCATAGACAGATTCTGTTGAACAAAAAAGGATTTAATCAAGAATTTATTCATGTTCTGCAAGAGAAAAGAAATAACATTTTTGCCTAAGATACAAACGATAAATCAGCTTTTCAGAAACTTTTGAAAAGGTCACATTAAGCACTGGGAAATCTTTACATCATGGAATAAAGTTACTTCAGAAAACAAACCAACCACAAAAATGTTAAGATACACAATCTCAAAACTGAAACAAAAGGACACAAACTTGTTCAAAAAAATAATTCAGGAACTTCCACAGAAAAGGTCCTCATTTAGAATGAAGGGGTTGACAGCATGTACAACAATTCATGTGGGAATCAAAGACAAACCCGTTCTTGGAGTTCAAGCTGAGCAACTAGCTTCCAAAGAGAGATTAATTTAGCATCGTCATCCACAGAACGCCCTATACTCTTCTGTTGCAGTTTAAGCCCAGCTGGCAACGAGAACCACGCAGCCACTCTCTCACTCCCCCCCCTCCCAGAGGGATAGGGAGGAGAATCAAAAAAATGTAACTCCCACAGGTTGAGATAAGAACAGTCCAGCAACTAAGGTATAACACAAAACCACTACTGCTACCACCAATAATAATAATGATAAGGGAAATAACAAGGGAAGATAATACAACCGCTCACCACCCACCAACCAATACCCAGCCCGACCCGAGCAGTGATCAGCCCCTTCCAGGTAACTGCCCCCAGTTTCTATACTGGGCATGATGTGCTGTGGGTATGGAATACCTCTTTGGCTAGTTTGGGTCAGGTGTCCTGTCTCTGCTTCCTCCCGGCTTCCCTTCCTCCCTGGCAGAGCATGAGACTCAGAAAGTCCTTGGTCAGAGTAAACATTACTTAGCAACAACTAAAAACATCGGGGTTATCAGCACTGTTCCCAGGCCAAAAGTCGAAAACGCAGCACTGCACCAGCTGCTAAGAAGGAGAAAAATGACTGCTGCTGCTGAACCCAGGACATCTTCCCATGTAATAAGTGCCAATTCTTGTTAAGCAAAATCCTTCACTTCCATTTATCTGCAATGTTTTTTTTGCCTTTCTCCAGAGAAAACCGTTTCCACTAACAGAATGGCTAGTGCCAGTCCAGTTTACACAGAAAGCCCCATGTTACAGCTCTGGCAGATCCCATACAGTAGTAGAACCTCTAAGATTTTTTTTTTTGGGCTTTCTGGTGTGAAGTTACCTCAGGATCACCTGTTGATACAAACAGCTCCATTCAGGCATAAGGACATAGCTATGTGTGTCTTTTCCAGTGGATACACCAAAGATGGCCTGTTTTAAACCCCCAATCTAGAAATGTAAATAACCTCAAACATCAAATTGTAAGATGGTTTGGGTTGGAAGGGACCTTAAAGATCATCTAGTTGCTATGGGCAGGGACAGCCATAAATCAAGAGCTATAAACTGAATATAGCTATAAACAGCTATAAAGTGAAACAACCATTCCCATTCCACACCACAAAACTTTATGAAATTCCTTTCTAGGTGTTATTTAGGTGCTTGAGACACATGTGGAAAAAAAAATCAATGTGCATTTTTAAAGGTATTTTTTCCTACTATGAAGCAACAATTATACTCAATCCTAAAGTAAGGTATATTTGTGCAGAAATTCTGTAAAAATTAGAATTCCAACAGAGCTTCAAAGAGCTTCAGCTGCATCAGACCCCATAAAAAATGAAACATATTCTAGACAAATGCACGGTTATATACACACCCAGCAAAATATAACTGTATTAAAACCACAACCCATACAAAATGCTGGCTATGCAACAAACCAAAACAGTTACTGTACTGGGTAAGAGTGCAAACTCTCCCACCACCAACTGGTGGAGCATAAAAAGAGCCCAAGAAAATGTAATGCTGTTTACAGGATGCTACTTGTCTGTTACACACGTCACAAGCACCTACCAGGAATGGCAGTGAACCGGTTTAAAAGTGGTTGTGTAAAGATATGGTTAAAATGATACTTCTCATTTTATACTTCATTTACTTTTCCCAAAAAAAGGTTAGCTCTTTTTTAGTGACAACATATTACATGTTACTAAGCAGCATTGTGGTCCTGGGTTCAGCTGTAGTAATCATTTTTCTCCTTCTTAGTAGCTGATGCAGTGCTGTGCTTTCAACTTTAGCCTGAGAACAATGCTGATAACACACCAATGTTTTTAGTTGTTGATAAGTAATGTTTACTCCGATCAAGGACTTTTCAGTCTCATTCTCTGCCAGTGAGGAGAGGCATGAGAAGCCAGGAGGAAGCAGAGACAGGACACCTGACCCAAACTAGCCAAAGGGGTATTCCATACATGTCATGCCCAGTATAGAAACTGGGGGGAGTCACCTGGAAGGGCAGATCACTGCTCGGGTCAGGCTGGGCATCGGTCGGCAGGTGGTGAGCAACTGTATTGTGCATCACTTGGTTTTATTGTTTTCTTTTCCTTTACCCCTTTTAGTTTTATATTCTCTCCCCTTGTTATTTACCTTATCATTATTGGTGGTAGTAGTAGTAGTGGTTTTGTATTATACTTTAGTTACTGGACTGTTCTTATCTCAACCTGTGGGATTTACATTCTTTCGATTCTCCTCCCCATCCCTTTGGGGGGGGGGGGGGAAGAGGGGGAGTGAGCAAGCAGCTGCGTGGTTCTGCATTGCTGACTGGGCAAGAACAAGAATGCCTGAGGAAGATGAAGGAAGTAGAGGGTTTTTTTGGTTTTTTTTTAATTGTATTGAATATACTTCTGCCAGCGAACCACAAGTGCTAATTCATGGGAAAGATGCAATAGGTGTTCACTCCTAGCACAGCAGGAATAAGCAGAGCACTGAAAGTCTGTGAGAGAAACTGTTGTTTTCACATATTGGGGATGGGGCTTTGCAATATTAGGGCAGGAGCTAAGTTACTAAGGAAATGAAACAAAGGGCTTGAAATAGCATGACTGAAACAGACACACTCTGTGGTTAAAGACAATATAATCTTTTGGTCAACAGACACACTGTGTGGTTAAAAAGAATAGTATCTTTGTATAACCTATGAAACTAAGCTGGTGCAAACTGGTTCTGTAGTTAAAACAGTAAATTGGGGTACCTTACATCTGCCAGAGAGTTATGAAATCGAACCATAAAAGGAGATAAATAAGAGGAAGGGGCATACGAAATCAAGTAAGGGGAGATGCAAGCAGAGGCGGGACAGTTAGCATGTAGATTATATGCATCAGATAGGCTGCAAACCTTGGATGTACCCAACCAATGGGGAAACAAGGGAGGGAACCTGCAGATGGGATAGGAAATGTAAAAGTTCTGCTTTTGCTGTGTGTGCCTACTTGCTAGGACACCCATTTTTGCAAAAACGTTAATAAACAGCTGCTTCACTTCTGTGTCTAACTGAGGCCTGCCTGAACCTAGAAACCATTTCTCACAGTTACCTACTCTGCTTTACTCTCCTTTGAGTAAAGAAATTAAAAATCTACCAGTCAAGTTCTGGCTGAACCATCCACTGAAGAAGAGGAGAAAGGCTGTGCATCATCTGGCTTGAAAAAAGGAGCACAGCTAATCTAATAGCATTTAAGAGTCTCAGCAGTTGTATTTGCAGCTTTAACAGGGAAGAAAGTGGAAGGTCCAGAAATGGGAAGCCAAGAAGCCCAGTTACTACTTCAAACAGTCACTGCTAGCCAGTTTCTGCACTGTACACCTTAGGACACTACAATTTATCAACAGGTGTCATTGTAAATTCAAATCTGGTTTAATACATGGAATCAATTAGAGTGGGAACCCTATTACCGTACTTTCTGACTGCTATTGGGGGTTTTCAGTCTCAGTCCTCTTTCTTTTATAAACTGCAAAGCCAGCCCTGATGTATAAAGCCCAGGGAAGTTATATGAAAGAATGAAACGTGTTTGCACCTTGCTAAAAACAAGCCAGTCTAACACTCCCAAGCCATCTAACATTCCACAGCCCCTGAAGCACAGACAGTGCTGCATATTTGCAGATGTTTGTTATTTGACGTGCTGGATTCTGAGAAAGCTGTGAACCACAAAACACCAAGCAGTTTCACACTGAATGGCTCCTGTAAGCTTAGCCACTGGCATAGCTATCAATATGCCAAAAAATGCTCCAAATAAAATGTAGTGTTTGGAAGCCATAAGATGTATGTGGTTCTATTTTCTGCTGAACTGCAAGTTCTCTTCAAGATAAATATCTTAATTCAAAAGACTGAAGAATGAAAGGTTCAGATTTTGTCCCAGTAACAAAACCCACAAATACCAGTCAAAAAAAAAAAAAATACAGTTAGGATGTGAGAGGGTACTTCCCTACTTGACATCCCTGCGCCTTGAAGTATCATTGCCTCTGCAGCCAACAGTTCACACAACAGTTCCAGACAGCAATCCCTTTTAAATAAGCACCAGCCTTTATTCTGGGTGGCACTGGTGCTACTACCTACAGGAAGTTAGCAAAATCCAAGCTTGCTTCTGTTGAAGAACCAGGCAGATGTTCAGTGCTGGAGCAGCTGCTCTGCTGTAATCACTACCCAAGGTATCTGTCACAACATCTGGTACAGAAAATTATGCCTAGTCAGCTCTGTTGACAAAGAGCGATCTTAGCTCAAAGTGCACCCTGCAACAAATTTTTCCTGATAAGCCATCTAAGAAACTCACACACCTTGCTGTAGGGATAAGACAATGGGGAATGGCTTTAAACTGACAGAGGGGAGACTGAGATACCATCTTAGGAAGAAGTTCTTCCCTGTGAGGGTGGTGAGGTGCTGGCACAGGTTGCCCAGAGGAAGCTGTGGCTGCCCCATCCCTGGCAGTGTTCAAGGCCAGGTTGGACAGGGCTGTGAGCAACCTGGTCTAGTGGAAGATGTCCCTGCCCATGGTAGGGATTGGAACTAGATGAGTTTTAAGGTCCCTTCCAACCCAAGCCAGATTATGATTCTACAAACACATGGATGAAGTTTAAGACCAAATACAAACTTTAAGAGAAAACAAACAAACAAGCAAACAAACAAAAAAACACCAACAAAAAACACTCCTGACTTTTCTTTAGAACAGATAAAGCATCATAGTCTAAAATACACACTGAAGATTAGGAACTGGATTACTAGGAACTACCACTTCAACACTTTTCTGAGGAATCTGAAATTGTTTGGATACCTTTAAGAAAGCTTGCTACAATAAACCTACTCTTCACAAATCAAACTTCAAATGAAACTTTTGTTTTCACCTAAACACAGGCCAGTGTTTATATATGCTGCATTATAAATAGCATTAAAGCAAATACTGACAAATTCCAGATAGAGTTATTGCAAAAAAGCTAATTCATCCCCAGAAGATACAGTTTTCCTACACACCAGATACTGTATTTAAATAGCTAAAGCTCCTATTGATCAGCTCACGTCCATGCTTTACACACGTGTGTGCACAAATGAACAATGAGTATATGAAATTATCTGCTATAATTTTATGGTTATTCATGTGGAAAACATCCACAAAAAAAGGCGGATGTAAATGCAGCATCACATTTGAAGGCAAGAGTAAAAATTCAGCATCATTATATATTTCTACCTAATTAACAAGAAAAAAATATGTAGACAGAATTCCTGGTTTTAGCAACCATTGTGCTTAGTCAACAAGTCAAATTTCAGCCACTGACAGCACAAAGTGCCCTGTAACTCATTTCAAATCCTCTTGAAAAATACATTAGTTGACCTCAAGTTTCCGGGTTTTGTTTTTTTGTTGTATTTTTTGTTTGCTTTGTTTGGTTGTTGGTTTTTTTGTTTGTTTGTTCATTTTTTTGTTTGTTTTATTGCTAGAAGTAGCTCCATTTAAACTCAACATCTCCCCTAAACACGTTTTCCCCCCCCCCCCCCCCCCCCCCCCCCCCCCCCCCCACATGTGTTTCAGGATCACTATTATGAAATATAAACAAGATCAACATACAAACAAAATAACAGTATACTAATGATCAGCTGTGTCACACTCATTTCCACACAGAAACCTTCATCTGCATTTATGTAATAAGTTATTAGACATTCTATTTACAATAAATTTCCAAATCTCATACCTTCCCTCAAAATACCTCAAATAAACTAACCAGATGAGCCCAGACTTCACAAATTCTACTACTGAAATCAAGGACACTTGGGGAGAAACAGATTTACAAGTATTTTAAGTGCCAAATTTCTTCAAGTGCCCTTTATACAATTATCCTATCCTTATAATCTCTTATCCAAGATCAGATGTTTCTAACTTTGACCTTCCTGCCAGTTCAGAAAACTGCATTTCACAAAGCTATACTGAGCAGAACAGCACCAAACCATTAGGTCAATAGCCAACGATGCCAAATTTTCAATCTGGGGAAGACAAGATTTTGACAGGGTACTGCTTGGAACAGCATAAAACATTCAGAATTGAAATATTAATGAAAAATAATCAAGTAATATGATACCAGATTTACTTGTTACTGTAGCACATCAAAACTAGTGGACCCAAGTCAAACATTCAGCATTCCAGCACACCTGGCTATCCGCAGGAATGGAGCCTGCATCCCATCTTAGCTGAAAGGTACTCACTGCCACTCTTCCCAAAGCACTACAAGAGCAGCAACAAACCCTGAAGATTAACAAAAGGATATACACAACACTGCCAGAAGGGATGCTATCCTAGTATAAAGGCTGGTAGTTCACAATGGAAAGCTGAAATTTGTAAGCACTCCTTCTCTTCCTATTTTATTCTCTTCACCTCAGCATTCTTACATTCCTATACTGTCCTGGGTTCAGCTGTAGCAGTTATTTTTCTCTTTCCTTCCTTCTTTCAACTCTCCTCCCCATGCCTCCAGGAGAGGGGAGGAAGAAGGGGGGAGTGAGTGAGCAGCTGCGTGGTTCTGAGTTACATGATTTTTCAAATACGATGGAGAGTGGCTTAGCAAATTCATTCGCCAGCTCCTTCAGGAACCATGGATGGATTTCATCAGGTCCCATGGACTTGTGCACGTTCAGGTTCTTAAAATGGTCTTGAACCAGACCCTCTCCTACAGTGGGCCTAAGGACTTCATCCTTACAGTCCCTGCATCTGCCTTCCAAGACTTGGGTGGTGGGGTCAGAGCATTTGCCAGTGAAGACTGATGCAAAGAAGTCATTAAGAACCTCAGCCTTCTCCAAATCCAGGGTAGCCATTTCTCCTGAGATCTTCCGGAGGGGGCCCACATTGTCCTAATCTGTCTTTAATTCGCAATATACCTATAGAATCCCTTCCTGTTATCCTTAACATCCCTAGCCAAGTTTAATTCTAAGTGGGCCTTCACTTTCCTAACCTGGTCCCTAGCTTCCCGGACTACATCCCTGTATTCCTCCCAGGCCACCTGTCCTTGCTTCCACCTTTTATAAGCCTCTTTTTTTCTTTCTAAATTTCCTCATCAGCTCCTTATCCATCCAAGGAGGTCTCCTGGCCGTCCTGCTGCACTTCCTTCTAGTTGGGATGCAGCACTCCTGTGCTTGCAGCAGGTGATCCTTGAATATCAACCAACAGTCTTGGGCCCCCCTGCCCTCTAGGGCTTTATCCATTGGAACCTTACTAAGCAGGTTCCTGAAGAGGCCAAAGTCTGCTCTCTTGAAGTCCAGGGCAGTGAGCTTGCTGCATGCTCTTCTCACTCTCCTGAGGAACTCAAACTCGACTTTCTCATGATCGCTACAGCCAAGGCTTCCCTGGAGCGTCACATTTCCAACCAGACCCTCCTTGTTGGTGAGCACAAGCTCAAGCGTGGCACCTCTCCTTGATGGCTCCTCTATTAATTGCAGAAGAAAGTTGTCTTCCACACAATTGAGGAACCTCCTGGATTGCTTGTGCCAGGCTGTACCATCCCTCCAGCAGATATCAGGGTGGTTCAAGTCCCCCATGAGAACAAGGGCCTGCGAGCGTGAGGCTGTTCCTATCTGTCTATAGAGCTCTTCATCCGAAGTCCTCTTGATCAGGCAGTCTCTAACAGATCCCCACAGCAATGTCCCCCATCGCTGTTCTCCCTTTGATCCTGACCCACAAACTCTGTGTTAACTTATCACCTGTCCCCAGACAGAGTTCCATACTCTCCAGCCTATCACTGACATAAATAGCAACTCCCACTCCCTGTCTGCCAGGCTGGACTTTTCTAAAGAGCCTGTAACCTCCCATTCCAACACTCCAGTCATAGGAGCCTCCCACCATGTTTCTGTAATACCAATTATATCATATCCCTGTAGACATGAACACATCCCTAATTCCTCTTGTTTATTCAATCCCCTCCAGTGTTTTGGAACTTCACCCCTGAACAGCTGCAAAATCAGGAAAAACTAGTAAAACACTTAAACAAGGTGTGCTGTCATCCTGGTCATATCAGAGAAGGACAACTCACTGCAACATGCTGGGGCTTGGCCTACACCTACAGAGTGTCACCAGAAAAAAAAAGTCTCTGTATCTGATGGCAAAGCAACAAACAATGCAGCTACTCAACACCAACAACAGACAATGCAGCTAAACCAAAGGACCAATCCACACCAATATCGGTTGCCCCTATATGCAAGGGGAAGAGCAAACAAGAGGCACAAAGAACAACCAGTACAGTGCAGAAAGATGAAGAAAACAATGCACTTACTACACAGTATAGCAACTGAATGAGAGTTATTAATACAGGAATCAAAGGAAGAGGAAGAGGTGACTTTTCGATCATGGACCTCAACTGAGCTGCAGAACATATGAAAAGATTTCACCCAATTTCCAGGTGAGCACATCATCTCCTGGTTGCGCCAATGCTGGGACAATGGGGCCGACAGTCACAAACTAGAGAGTAAGGAAGTCAAGCAGCTGAGATCACTTGCTAGGGAAGGGGGAAGTGACAAAGCAATTGCAAAAGATAAATGAGCCCTTAGCCTTTAGAGGTAGTTCTTGGCAGCTGTGAAGGAAAGGTTTCCATACAAGGACTATGTTATGTGTCCCTCAGCCAAGTAGACCACGATAGAGAGAAGCATCCAGTCCCTGAAGGAATCAGCCATTCCAGAGATGATCTATCATAGGCTAGACACTGAGAATGCACCCACAGATCCAGATGAAGTCAAATATACATGACCCATGTGGCAGAAACTTACACACAGTGCACCATCATCATATACCCACTCATTGGCATCAACGACATGAAGTGAGGCACCACCACCAACAGTGGATGAAGCCAGTCATCAACTCTGGGAGTCTGAAGACAATCTCAACCCTTCTATCATTTCAGGTGTGGAAAAACTCCTGACCCAGTTGTTCAAAGAAATCAGAGAGCCTATCCAGCTCCCCATGTATACCAACTCACGTCTCAGGTATTAACAAAAGGTGCCCTACTGCCCGAGAGAAGATATAGGAGGTACACACCAGGGGCCACCCTATGGTTTTATCTACAGGATCACGGAGAAGACATGAGAAAGCGGGATGGAAAACCTACCTCAGCTCTGGAGGAACGGGTGCATGAATTGAAAACAACAGTCAAGGATGATCATCCCATGAAAGTTGCTGCTCTAGTCTCTGGTGAGCAGATTCCCAGTTGGAGTGGAAGAGCTGATTTTACTCCAACTCCTGCAATAAGGAGTTCTAGTCCCTTTCTACAAGACATAAGTGGACAATCTTATGATCACTATTACAGAGGCCCTGCCTCCAGCCTGGTGGAAGAAAGGGACAATTGGGTTTACTGGACTGTGTGGATCAGATGGCCTGGCACATCAGTCCCACAGAAGTATAAGGCTCTAGTACATACCGATGCACTGTGTACCCCAATGCCATCAGGCTATCAAACGGTAGAACCCATTTATATTTGTGGAGTGACAGGAGGATCCCAAGAGTTGACTGTACTGGAGGCTGAAATCAGCCTAACTGGGAAGGGGTGGCAAAAGCACCCTATCGTGATTGGTCCAGAGGCTCCATGCATCCTTGGCATAGACTGCCTCAGGAAAGGCTACTTCAAAGATCTGAAAATGTACTGATGGGCTTTTGGTATAGCTGCCTTGGAGACAGAAGAACTTAAGCAGCTATCTACCTTGCCTAGTAATTTTTCATTTTAATTGATTTTTTATTTTACACAGGTATTAGCGCCTGTATGAAGAGGGCTATTAAGAAAGAGAAAAAAATGACTGCTACTGCTGAACCCAGGACACCTGGTCTCTCAGAGGATCCTTCTGTTGTGGGGTTGCTGAAGGTCAAAGAACAACAAGTGCCAATCACGACCACAACAGTGCACCAGCGGCAATATCACACCAACCGAGACTCCCTGATTCCCAACCATAAGCTGGTCTGTAGACTGGAGAGCCAAGGAGTGATCAGTAGGACCCG
Organism: Aratinga solstitialis; assembly: GCA_902168055.1. Taxonomy (NCBI): domain Eukaryota; kingdom Metazoa; phylum Chordata; class Aves; order Psittaciformes; family Psittacidae; genus Aratinga; species Aratinga solstitialis. The sequence goes on from CABHOG010000177.1 coordinate 153,110, forward strand.
CTCACCCTTTAACAGTCCCATACGGACAGTGTGAAAGTCTAACGGAGAGTGGAGACTAACAGTAGACTATCATGGCCTGAATGAAGTCACACCACCATTGAGCGCTGCCATACCAGGCATGCTAGAACTTCAATATGAACTGGAGTCAAAGGCAGCCAAATGTGATTCCACAACTGATATTACCAACTCCTTTGGCAGCAGAGTTTGCTTTTACTTGGAGGAGCATCCAGTAACACTGGAATCAACTGCCCCTACCACATCTGCCATGGACTGATCCAGACTGCACTGGAACAGGGGCAAGCTCCAGAACACCTGCAATACACTGATGACATTATCCTGTCAGGTGATACAGAGAAGGAAGTTTTTGAGAAAGAAAAGAAAATAATCCAAATCCTTCTGAAGGCCGATTTTGCCATAAAACAGAGTAAGGTCAAGAGACCTGCAGAGGAGATTCAATTTTGGGGAATAAAATGGCAAGATGGACATCACCATATCCCCACAGATGTGATCAACAAGGTAAGAGCAATGTCAGGCCACTGAGAAACATCAGAATAACCAACAGGTGGATAAAGCTGCTAAGATTGAAGTGGCTCAGATGGACTTAGATTGGCAACATAAGGGTGAATCATTTTTGGCCCAGTTGGGCCCATGACACCTCAGGGCATCAAGGCAGAGATGCAACATATAGAATCATAGAATAGTTAGGGTTGGAAAGGGCCTTAAGATCATCTAGTTCCAACCCCCCTGCCAGGGGGCAGGGACACCTCCCACTAAACCATACCACCCAAGGCTATGTCCAATCCAGCCTTCAACACCGCCAGCGATGGAGCATTCACAACTTCCCTGGGCAACCCATTCCAGTGCCTCACCACCCTTACAGTAGAGAATTTCTTCCTCATATCCAAACTAAACTTCCCCTGTGTCGTGGTTTAAGTCCAGTCAGCCGCGCAGTTTTTGCTCACCCACTCCCCCCTTTTTCTTCCCCCCGCTCCCGGAGGGATGGGAAGGAGAATCGAAAAGAATGCAACTCTCACAGGTTGAGATAAGAACAGTTTAGTAACTAAAGTATAACACAAATCACTACTGCTACCACCAATAATAATAATGACCAAGGAAATACAAGGAAAAGAGGATACAATTTCTCACCACCTAAAACCAAGCCCGACCAYGCAGTGCACCCCCCACCCTTCTGGGTCTCTCCTCTCTGTCCTCCATCTTGGGCATGACGTGCTGTGGTATGGAATAACCTCTTTGGTCAGTTTGGGTCAGGTGTCCTGTCTCTGCTTCCTCCCG
>CABHOG010000177.1:156982-170320 GCA_902168055.1 Aratinga solstitialis
GAACACTATCCTCGGCCTTGAGAAACAAGTCTTGTGGCAACACAGCATTCCAGAAAGTGTTGACTCAGACAATGGGACTCATTTCTGGAATAACCTTATAGACACTTAGGCCAAAGAGCATAGCATTGAGTGGGTATATCACATCCCCTACCATGCACCAGCCTCTGGGAAAATCGAATGGTACAATGGACTGTTAAAAATTACACTGAGAGCAATGGGTGGTGGGACTTTCAAACACTGGGATACACACTTACCAAAAGCCATCTGGTTGCCAAATGGGCTGGCCTAGCTCAATCAGAACTTTTACCTTCTGTAGAGAGGGAGAAAGTTCCTGTGGTGTACATAAAGAATTTGTTGGGGAAGACAGTTTGGGTTATTCCTGCTTCAGGTAAAGACAAATCCACTCATGGGATTGCTTTTGCTCAGGAACCCAGACATACTTGGTTGGTAATGCAGAAAGATGGGGAAGTCCAATGTGTACCTCAAGAGGATTTCATTTTGGAGGAAAACAGCCAAAGAACTCAATTATCTGCTGTTGCCCGCTATATAACTCTTCTATAGCTCGTCAGCAAAATGCCCATCTCCACCACTCTGGGCTTTGAAAAGGAGATGTGCTGTCATGATCATCAGCAGAGAATGAAGTCATAGTAAAACCTGGCAGCAGCAGAACTGTCCTCAAGTCACCATTGTTCAGAGTTACCTGCTGGGCTTAAACCATGACAAACAGATAATGCTAAGCAAAAGACTACTTAACAGCCTAGATGCAGACACCTTCAAACATTTTACTAAATTGACAGCCTGATTACCCCTATTTTTGCCAATGCAGAAACTGAGCTGTAGCAAGGACCTAACTCCCCAGGCTCCCCTGCCAGTCTTCAGCAGGACACAGTCCACTTTGTCTTACCCAGTGCTCAATCCACTGAGTAACACTTACTAAAATCATGTCTTTATTTCAAGTCTTCAAGTATATCTTGGAATAACGTGATTAAACATAAGACTCTGCTCAAATTGACAGCATACCCTAAAATATGCAAAGACTACTGCCTACTGTCCTGGTGGACATTAAGGTATTCTGAACAAGCTCCCCAGTACTACTTGGACCACTGTTTCTCATACAGCTCTCAAATAAAAGTATGAAGACATTTTGCATGCTTGTTGACATTGTACTGGTGCTTTCATTGCAATAGTTTTCTAAAGAGAGGCCAGTGGAAGCAACTAGAGTACACTATTTCCTCCCTCTTATCTGTCATGCCATATTCAGAGCATCTCCAGATGGTAAAGCAGTACAAGACTGGAAGCGAGTCTTCCTGCTAGTGCTCCCATTATTGTCAATGCTGGCAAAACTACATTGCTGCTACAGCAACAGCAGCAGGTTTTCAAAGAAACTGCAGTGTATACAAGGATGTTTTACACAGCCAAACAAAGTCTTCCTTACAGTTTCCTCTGGCTTCAGACAAAACCAGCAAAACCTAAATCAACACGATTCATGAGCACATAGGGAATGGCAGATATCCAATGTTTTGCCTGCACTAGAAAAATTCATAATTAAGAAGGTTACGGTAGTACAGCTCCACTCTGGAGGATCAGCAGAGGATCCAAGCACTCTGTGCTAATGGTGTAGCATCAAACACTGTAAAACCCCAACCTTGCTGCAAATGCTGCTACTCCAAACTCAAAATGCACATTACAGTGTGTTAAGGGAGACAGAAGAGATTGCTGGAAGACAGCCACATCTATTTTAAAGAAAGATGCTCAATAATTATTATTAACCAAAGACATTAAGGTTTTACCACAACTGCAATATTATATCATGTACTTGAAAATGAAACCTAAATGTGGTTGCTTGCCTTTTTTTTTTTCTAAGCACAAGTATGAGTACCAAAATTTCCTGATGAAATCCATCTGCCAGTCCTGAAGGAGCTGGTGAATGAAGTTGCTAAGCCACTGACCACCATATTTGAAAAATCATGGCAATCAGGTGAAGCTCTGGACCACTGGAAAAAGAGTAATATTGTGGGTGAAGGGATAGAAATAGTTAACAAAATGGATTCAGGCATTATTGCCCTGGTCCGGCTTAAGCCCTGGGAACAGTGAAGAAAACACCAGGTGCTATTGCCCTGGTCCAGCCTAAGCCTTGGGAACTGTAAAGACAACAATGAAGGGTAAAGTTCAGTTGAGCAAAACAAAGCAGTTTGCAAGATAAAGCAGGATGTGCATCTCAAAGACAGACCAAACAATGTGAATATTTGTAACCCTTAGTTTTGCTAAATCAGGATGATAAGGGAGTGAGAGAGTGGAAAGTTACTGTTTAGCACTTAGTAGACTATAAAAGGGATGGGAGATGTGAAATAAAGGATTTCCTTTGTAACCAGAAACGGGGTCAGTGCCTTATGTCTCCACAAACGGCACCCCAACGTGGGGCTTTAAAGGCGGATGAAGAGCCCCGGTGGAGAAGCTGACTGAACAAGTCAGGCAGCAGACAAGAGAGCTGTCTTCCCGGGAAAATTCACACCTCTTAAAAAGGTGATCGGTCAGGACCATGGTTTCTCAACTTTCAAAAGAAGAGAAAACAGTAGTTACTATGTAACCAGCATTAAAGGATCTTCTGGCTACACAAACCTATCACCTGGGAGAGGTGAGGAGGCCTGTGGGGGAGCACCAGACATAATGATCATCTGGAAAAGGCGAGCAGCCGGGAACGGGACTATGGAGGGGAATATTATTAAGGAAGAAGCCTCCATTTTACGGATGTTTTCACTCCTCCTTAAGAGGAAGGGAGCAACCTTTAAAGAGACAGATTCAAGGTTAATATCGAAATGGTTGAAGATGTGTTACCCAGAGACTGATGAGTCCACCGTATTTCAGATCTCTTTGTGGGATGGTGCAGGAGTTAAATTGTGGGACACAGCCACAAAAGGCAATGACACTGAGAAAAATTTGTTAGCCATTTTGAGAACTATTTTAGAAATGCTAAAGTAAAAAAATGAGATAGTGGAGCCCAGTGCCCCCCCCCCCCCCCCCCCCCCCCCCCCCCCCCCCCCCCCCCCCCCCCCCCCCCGAACCTCCACCAGTCACCGCCACAGCTGCGAAGACTGAGGACGGGGATGAAGACGATCCTTTTGACCCAGGCCCTGTTAATCCTAAGAAAGAGCCTACTCTCAGATCACCTGAAACCTGTGGGAGAAAATGTTTTAATTGCACTTGATAACACTGAAACTCCAGAACACATTAATAAGGAGCCTGTGCACTTTCATCAGACTGCTGTTGCTGCTCCTGATGTTCTGACGCCTGATAATTTTGATGCTGACCTGGGTAGTCCTTTTGACCCAAAGCCTGTTGATCTGGAAAAGGAGCCTGATTTATATCCCCCAGATCCTCATGATAAATGGGCAGCTGTAAAGGGAGAAGTAAGATGGGTGGGGGATGCAGATGTATTGTGTGCTTTCCTGGTGGTGTATGTGCCAGATCAAAACCCGTGCTGGGAAGGTCTCTCATATGCTCTTATCAAAGATATAAGGCAAACGGTGATATACAACTCATTTTATATAGTCTCTCTGTGATACTTACGTACTAGAGGTTGGCAAATATAAGTATGTTCATGTTTCTATCGACCCTTGCAGACCTTTATAGATACTGCTGGCCACCTGTGTCGGAATGAGTGTGCATTTTGGTCAGTATAAAAGCCCAAGCCTCATGAAATGTGGGGGAGGCAGAGTCTCTGCGAGGATGCCTGCTAAGGTTGAGCCTGCCACCTCACACTGCAATGATGCTGCTCGGAGCTGGTTTCCTGACTGTCTTCACAGGGTCCTTGCACCACTTCCTGTATGTGGGACCATGTAGTGGGAGTAATGATTGTCTGGATTTTGTGTTTCAAATATTGCAGTTGTGTGGAGTGTGTTTGTGGGATCCCGTGTGTGTGTGTGTTGAGGGCAGATGGTGTTCTGGGTATTTTTTGTTGTCGGGTTCATGTAAAAGTTTTTAATGGGTAGCAGACTAACATTTCGGGCAAAAAAGGGTTAATACAAAAGTGCTGTTGCCGGCAGGTATTTATGGCTGCTGCTCTGCAGGCTGGCAGCTGTAGCTGCTGCTAAGCAGGCCGGCGTTGGTAGCTGTGGAAAGCAGGGTGAGTGACTTGGGGGGGGATTATTTGCTAGAGCTCGGTAACCATGTTCAGAAGAAGCTGCCCTCCGAATTGGCTCCCAGTGATCCACCGATGGAACAGCCAGGATGGACACCTGAGCCGTGGAGTGGAAAAAAAAAAAAAAAAAAAAACAAAAAACAAAAAAAACCCAAACCAAACCAAAACACCACCAAAAAACCTCTTGATCTACTGAAGTATTGGGGCAGTTTGTAGAGACACCACAAACAAAGCCTAAAGAGGCCTGCAACACACTGGGCACAGGGGAGGAGTCCTGCTTAGTGTGTTTAAGGTAACCTGGGGGTGAATCCAAGACTTAAGAGGAACAGATAGATCGGTTGAAACAAGAACTGCTAACTGATAAAGCAAGAGGGGTAGGGCAACCACAACCTTTACCAGCCACCACCCAAGCAGCATCAGGGTGGTAGAGAAAGAAAAAAAAAAAATAATAAAGGGGTAATGACACAGCAAACTCCTTGACTGTTAACACTTTGCAGTTTGCTTCTGCAGCTGCTTCACATTCCTGTTTCATCAGAATGCCCCTGCTTCAAGGAATCACTTTAACCAGTCTTCTTCTCAAGAACTGATAACCCTGGGGAAGGGGTATAGTTGTGTCCCCCTACCCACAGGTCCATGGCAGCTGTCTGCAAGCTTTGTCAAGCCTTGCCATGAGTTGGACAGATGAGTGGAAGAACATGATGCCTCAGCTGTAAGAGCTGACCATGAATACCCTGAGCAGAATAAGATAGAGAAAAATGAATGAATGTAAAACATCACTTGGGGGCAACTGAAAAGAAACAGCCTGAATATGTGTGCTTGTAAAGTAGCTCTTATTAGAGACCTTGATTTTGTGTATAAAATCACCTGTAYTTACTAGCCAGTTGCTAATAAGAAACTACACCTTGTATTGTATGGATTTGTCAATTGTAAAACATGTTGGAGCATGCAAACTTGCAGCAGCTGCTAGAAAATGCTAAGGCAAAAGTGAGAAAGATTCTAATACAATGGTAGTGCTATAAAGCAGGTAATAAGTAATAGAACAAATTAAGAGGGTGAGAGAACTCCACTGATAAGAAATTTCTTTGACTAGCCCCTCATTGCCATTAGCATCTTCAACATGCTGCTGCACCCTGTAGTAGTTATACTGCTAATGTAAATCTGTGTGTGCTTTGCCATGGTAGTGATTTGTTACTGGATGAGACAGGTGAAACTCTGCATTGACAGCAAGGTGCAAGGACTGAGGTTGGCCTCTGTGTTTGCCACCAAGAAGAACCTTTAGCTCCGCTGTTGGCTGCAACCCAGCAGGCATTGAGCAGTGGGGACACATGCCATGCCAGACCTTGATGTGAGGGATTGGCCTCCCCTGTTACCAGAGAGCTATCCAGGAGAGAAGGGCAGACCAAGCAGCCTGTGGTTGGCATATGTTGGAGATATGATCTAGTCCAAATCCCCTGCTCAAGTAGGGTCATCTAAAGCAGGTATTGATAGTAGATATATTAAAAAAAAAAAAAAAAAAAAAAAGAATGCAAGCATTTTCTCCACACGAACAGTTAGCAAAAGCGCAATTTGTACTAAATTCTTTAAGTTTCTCTAGTTTCGATTCTCTTTCCGCAATACAGCGCTTGTGACATTTGATGGACAATTCCTTGCCCAAACCACTGGTTCTATATAAAGACCTACATGATAATGAGTGGAAAGGGCTAGAACCATTGCTGACATGGGGTTGAAGATACGCCTGCGTACAGCTAGCTACAGGACCATATTGGCTGCCAGCGAAACGTATAAAGTCCCAGAACTCAACAACAAAAAGAAACGACAATGACAGAAATCTTTGTAATATCTGTTCTATTATGTGTGAACATTGGTAATGGACAAGTATACTAGGCACATTTGTTAAATCCCCCATTATTCTGACCTGCTACATGGTGTGTAGGATTCACTGGTATGCCACATGTTATAAAGGTTCAAGTGACTTCAAATCAGACTAATCTTACTGAAATAATGGTGCCTGGAGTAGTATGGGGTTATGTTAATTACACAGGTCAAGCAGTGATATAGTGGACACAGCAAATTGTAAAAAACATGCTAGTAAAACAAAAATGGGGAATGATAGGGGAGACCCCAAATACACAAATCAACAAAGCATTGTTTGTCTTAAATTCTTGAACATTATCCAGTTCTGATTTACACATGGGCATGAATGTCCCCACAATGATTAGGCATTTTTCTGCATGTCATGGTTTAAGCCTCTATAACTCATGCAGTTTTGCTCACTCACTCCCCCCTCCTTCTTCCCCCCACTCCCGGGGGGGATGGGAAGGAGAATCAAAAGAATGCAACTCCCACAGGCTGAGATAAGAACAGTTTAATAACTAAAGTATAACACAAGACCACTACTGCTACCACCAATAATAATAATGACAAGAGAAATACAAGGAAAGAGAATACAATCCCTCACCACCTATAGACAGGCCAACCAAGCAGTGCACCCCCCCCTTCTGGGTCTCTGCCCTCCATTTTTACATCCTGGGCATGACGTGCTGTGGCATGGAATACCTCTTTGGTCAGTTTGGGTCAGGTGTCCTGTCTCTGCTTCCTCCCRGCTTCCCCTCCTCCCTGGCAGAGCATGAGACTCAGAAAGTCCTTGGTCAGACCAAAACATTACCAAGCAGTAACTGAAAACACTGGTGTTATCAGTGCTGTTCCCAGGCCAAAAGCCAAAAACACAGCACTGCACCAGCTACCAAGAAGGAGAAAAATGACTGCTACTACTGAACCCATGACAATTTAGTAATTGTCACTTCAAGAAACTGACCAGTAATGACTTACTGAAAAGTAACCATATGCACATGCATGCAACAGGGTACTGCTCTAATGAAGTTTAACTCTTCAGCAACTTATCTGAAAGGCTTTACCGCATATGAGGAGTAGTATTTAAAGATGCAAATTTCTCTCAAACAACCCAAAATGGGGGGGGGGGGGGGGGAGAGGGAAACAACACCCCACCAAAGAACAAAAAAATTAATATCATAAGAATTAAAAGCAGTAAATCAAATGTCATGTTTTAATCTGACAGCACACAGGAAACCAAGCTAAGCTTATATTTGAAAATAATCCAAACATGATAGGTATAAAAATTCAATTAAGGAATTCTCAACAACATCATTTTGCCATACAACACACTGATATACAGTTGCTGTAACAATGGCATTTCATTATTCATGAGTCTATACTAAACTGAATTTTAAGGATACTTGGTTTTCTTCCCAACTTTGCACTCTGCCACCACAAAGACTTCATTTTTCATTTCTCAAATGCTCAAAGAAACTCAGATACAGTACAGCCAAGAAATATCGTTAATAGCTATTTCTCACACACATTAAAACATTGCTATTGTTTTAAAAATAAAAAATTAAAAAAAAATATCAAAGTTCACCAGAAGCAGAGAGGTAATCAGCTGTTTGAGCCATGCTCCTTCCTTAGGTTCAAGCACCATCTAAGCTTGGCAGCACACAGGAGTCCACCTAACCCTCAGTTTACTACTGTCTCAGAACAACATTTCTCAGCCTATTCAGGTTGGCGCCTTTTTTTTTTCCTGTGGAGTTATTCCTGCCATCTCTTACACTTGCTGTAGAACAAAAAAATGCAACAGCAGTAAAGAAAAATACATGCACTTCTTTTCTTTTGAATACTATATTTAACATGAAGCTTAAAAAGGTACAGATATTCAGACAAACATTCATTACAATGCAGCCAACTCTTGGATTCAAGATTTTATTATAAACCTGAGCATAGAGGCTATGTTCATGAGACTTGACATGACCTAGTAACTCCTAGCATGATGTCAAGCACCTTGAGCCTGCAAACCATCTTTATGCCTCCCTCCCTTTACTCATTTTAGTAAGACACTGGCATTAAAAGATATTTTCTTTTGTCATCCCCTAAACTGAAAAATATTTATACTTCCTACCAACATTTTGGTTTCTATTGGTAATTTGACTACTATGTTTTATGATAAACATAATTTCTAAAAATGAACATAATGCTTAAAGAATGCTCCAAGTCACAGTTAAAAAATAGCTCTGCTGAAAGCTTAACATCTACAACACCGCTTGTCCTGGGTTCAGCAGTAGCAGTCATTTTTCTCCTTAGTAGCTGGTGCAGTGCTGTGTTTTTGACTTTCAGCCTGGGAACAGTGCTGATAACACCAGTGTTTTCAGTTACTGCTTGGTAATGTTTTGGTCTGACCAAGGAATTTCTGAGTCTCATGCTCTGCCAGGGAGGAGAGGAAGTCAGAATGAAGCAGACAGGACACCTGACCAAAACTAGCCAAAGAGGTATCCCATACCACAGCACGTCATGCCCAGTATAAAAACTGGGGGCAGTTACCCAGAAGGGCTAGATCGCTGCTCGGGTCAGGCTGGGTATCAGTCGGCAGGAGGTCTCGTTTCTCTTTTGCAATCACTTTGGCAATTCCCCCTTCCCTAGCAAGTGATTCCAGCTGCTTGGCTTCCCTACCTTCTAGTTTTTGACAGTAGGCCCCACTGTCCCAGCATCAGAGCATCCAGATGATGTGCTCATCTGTAAGACAGCCCAAATCTTTTCTCATATTCCACATCTTTGTCAAACACAAGGATCAAGAAGTTACCTATTTTTCTTCCCCTTCCTGTTTTTGCACCGATTCCTCTTATTCAGATGTCACCCCCTCTATTTCATACATTGAGTCTTCATCTTCCTTCACTACCTAAGTTGCTTTTCATTTGCTTTTCCTCTTGCTTATAGGGGCAACTGATAGCAGCAAACATTGGTCATTTGGTTCAGCTGCAGTGCCTGCTACTGGGGTTGGAGTGGCTGCTGTGCTCATTGCTTGGGATGGAGCAGCTGTGTTTCCTGTTGCTTTTCCATCAGATCAAGACATCTTTTTCCCCTTGACAGTACTAGATAGTGTTGAACAGGGCTCTGTAGGCATAGGCCAAACCCCAGCACATTGGGGTAAGTTGTCCCTCTCTGGTATAGCAAGGACAACAGCACACCTCGTTTAAGTGTTCTGCTGATTTTTCTGGATTTCGCACTTGTTCAGGGGTGAAGTTCCAAAGCATTGGAGGGGCACAGTGCCTAGGTACTTGCCCATACTATCCCACACACCCTGCCACTCATGACTCTCCAGCCTTGGGGAAGGCCTCTTGGTGGTCTTCTTGGATAGTTGTTTAACCTTAGAGAAAACCCGAGCCTGACCCTGCTTAACTTTTGAGATCAGACATTCTCAGGGTAGTATGGCCATAGGTAAAACACAAGCAGCATGTTCAGCAACATGCTGGTTCCCAGGAAAAGGAGCAGGCTGCTTTCAAAGGTACTCAAAGGATTTTCAGAGCCTGTAGATTTCTCAAATACTGTTGTAAATAGCCTGGTGGGGGAGCAGAGGGTGTGAGGCAATGCCTCCTTCATAGGTTGACCCTGGGGGGGGAGCAGTGTAAGGGTGTATTTGTTAACAATTCCCATTACATGCCTCCCAAAGTAGAGATGTGATGGCCACACTGAGAAGGCATACCAGTTTCATGATCAACAATTCTATTGTATCACAAGCCATTATCATAAAGCACAACAAAAGGAGAACCTCAGGCCAGACACCCAAATCCTATAAACACTAAAACAGCAAATACTGGCTGTAAGTAAGGTGCGACATGCTGAAACTATGAGACCAAGCACAACAACTCAGAGCAAATAAATCAACATTGTGACAAGTGACTGTTAATCCAAAACAATGAATGCTTATCACAAATACAAATTAGACACACTCTGGTCAGATCTGTCATTATCTCAACCCTTCGTGCCCCATGTTGGGTGCCAAAAAGAACTACTGTGGTTTAAGCCCAGCTGGTAACTCAGAACCATGCAGCCCTTCACCCACTCCCCCCCTTCTTCCCCCACACTCCTGGAGGGATGGGGAGGAGAACCAAAAGAATGCAACTCCCACAGGTTGAGATAAGAACAGTCCAGTAACTAAGGTATTATACAAAATTACTACTGCTACCACCAATAATAAGGGAAATAACAAGGGGAGAGAATATAAAACTAAAAGGGGAAAGGAAAAGTAAACAATAAACACAAGTGATGCACAATACAATTCCTCACCATCCACCGATATCCAAGCCCAACCTGAGCAGTGGTCTGCCCTTCCAGATTACTCCCTCCAGTTCATATACTGGGCGTGACATGCTGTGGTATCGAATACCCCTTTGGCTAGTTTGGGTCAGGTGTTTTTTGTTTCCTCACAGCTTCCTGTGCCCCTCTCCTCACTGGCAGAGCATGAGAGACTGAGAAGTCCTTGATCAGAGTATTACTTGGCAACACCTATAACATTGGTGTTATCAGCATTGTTCCCAGGCTGAAAGTCAAAACCACAGCACTGCACCAGCTACTAGGAAGGAGAAAAATAACTGTTACAGCTGAACCCAGGATACTGATGCACAGTAAACAAGACCAGGGAGAACAACGTTACAAATATCAGAAGTATATAGAAGTAAGATACCCATTCTAGATTGGTTTTCCAATCCCATTCATCTTGCTACCACAAAAAGCAATTGTTTTGGCACAATGCAGAGAACAGTACAGGGGTGAGAACAAACAGCAGGAAAAGGGGTATCTTATAACAGCTCTGTCACCAGAATATTCAAATTACAGTGTGGAAAGATGTGAATTCAAAATCCCCCCCCCCCTTACCCCCAGCACCACACAATCATCTTGAAGCAAGATTTTCAATACTTTTGTTTTTAAAGCAAATAAATTAGTAAGATTCAAAGTGGAAATAGACATTTACAGGGCTGACACAGAATAACGCAATGGATTCTACCCCAGTTACTTAATTTAAGTCAGAAGTTGCTGGGGTCAGCTGGCAAAGCTGCAACAGGGAGGGGCATGCAGTCCATCCCTCAGCACTGCTTGTCCAGCATGGCACCTTCTGCAAGCTACAAAAAGCAACTAAGTATTATTAAAAAAGAAGCTAAGTATTATTTCTGTTCCTAAAACTGCTAGTACTAGTTCTAAAATTCAAAACCAAAAGCAGGTTCTTCCTGATTTTACAAAGCATCTGTTCCATCCCTTTGATAATTCCATTACCAGAATTATCCCTTGGACCATGGAAAGAAAAATGTTCTGATAGGAAAAAGAAAAAAGAATCATGCAAAACCATGTCCTGTACCAACAATTCTTAGTAAATACAAGTAGATTACTGTCATTTAACATTTAAGCATGGAGGAAAATTGAGTTTTGACTATATGACATTTTTAGGGCAAAAGAGCTATTTAGGAGACTACAAACATTTGTCTTGATGCTTCCAAATTCCAGAGAGTCTCACAGTTTTACAGTAACTCAGCTGTGTAAAGAAAAACCAGAGGGGGGAGAGGATGAATAAAAAGTTTTGATTGTACTTGCTGCAGTGCAAAAATGCAACTTTATCAATACACACACATTACTTTGTAATTGTTCAAAATGAATACATTAGCTAAATTAATCACATTTAATCAGTTTGGCTTTAGTACCGGACACTTGATTAACTGCTTTAATCACAGTTTCTCAGCCCTGCCTGTTGACAATAAATAGCAAACTGTGCTATATCTGAATGGTGAATATGATATTCAACCACAGAACAACTAGCCTCAAGGTTTTAGGCTTTATGCTCCAGTGATTTTTTTATTTATTTTTTTTTACTACATTACTAATTTGTATGACCATTTGGGTTGTTTTATTTCAAACAGGACAGTATGTTATGTAAAGATGGGAATTAAACCCATTACATTCTAAAGATTTTCAGCATTCAAAATGGATACATTTTTGTACAAGTCTACTGTCTTGTTAGGAGCTACCATCCTTCTGCAAAGGTTACAAAGGATATACTTCTTTTAAAAAAAACTGATTATACATAAAAAGACGAGTTTTAGTCCTTAGCATAAGTCAGCTCCTCAGGAGCTGTGGGGATGAACTTCAGTAAACATGCCTTAGAATCAACACTTCATATTTATTTCTAGCAGCTATAACTAGTCATATTCAGGAGGCCTGCAACTTAAAAGTACAGTTTCACTACCATTTTAAGCCAATATAAGCTGGCACTGCTGCTGAAAGAAATAGTCCCACTCTTCCCCACTGATAGTGTCCGCATCCTTTCCTTCAGTGAGCACAAGCCATTCATGAAGACCCACAGCAAACATGACCAGGATACTTACCTAGTTTAAAAATCAATATTTCTCTTCCCTTTTTCCTTTTTGTTGTTAGGGGGCAGGGTGAGAAGGAATAGAGGAAAAGCTAATATCATTTTAACATGACTAATCCCCTAACCACAGCTACAGGTTGGGCAGAGAAGTGATTCAAAGCAGCCCTGTGGAGAAGGACTTGGGGGTATTGGCCAATGAGAAAATGAACATGAGCTGGAAGTGTGTGCTCGCAGCCCAGAAAGCCAACCGTATCCTGGGCTGCATCAAAAGGAGCATGACCAGCAGGTCAAAGGAGGTGATCCTGCCCCTCTACTCTGCTCTTGTGAGACCTCACTTGGAGTATTGTGTACAGTTCTAGTGTCCTCAACATAAAAAAGGACATGGAACTGTTGGAACAAGTTGTGAATGCTCCATCGCTGGCGGTGTTCAAGGCCAGGCTGGACAGAGCCTTGGGTGAGATGGTTTAGGGAGGTGTCCCTGCCCATGGCAGGGGGGTTGGAACTAGATGATCTTAAGGTCCTTTCCAACCCTAACTCTTCTATGATTCTAACCTAGTTCAATACATGGCCACAAGAGTCAGCATGAACAGAGCAGTAAGGAACAGACAGGGGACTAGACTGCTTGAACTCGGCAATTGGGAATTCATACTGTCTGGAACTGCTAAAAAAACCCACACCCACAAGGATAAAGACTGGAAGATAAAGTATTTAGATACTCAAAATATTCCCTTTTCCAAGCCACACATAAATGAAAAGAAATAACTCAAATTAACAGATCAAACTTTACATTAATGATTCTCCCTTTGGCTCAATTGCCATATCACCTTAAGTTCACTTTTAAGAGCAGGCAAGGGTGTTTTAATCTGGACCTTAAGACTCTTCCACTTTAAAGTTTTGTCATGGGTTCAGCAGCAGCAGTCATTTTTTCTGCTTCTTGGTAGCTGGTGCAGCACTGTGTTTTTGATTTTGGGCCTAGGAACAGCGCTGATAACAC
>CABHOG010000177.1:203639-220447 GCA_902168055.1 Aratinga solstitialis
TGAAGCACCAGTTCTGGAAGGGTATGACCAAAACCACTGAGCAGATAAAGCAGTTCTACAGGGAGAGCCCTGTCATTGGGAAGTAAAAACACAACAGCCATCACCAGCTTAAGAATCCCTGGCCCAGGTGGTACCAAAGGGAGGCCAGCCTGCTCTTGCCACAGTCAGGAGACTTAGAAGGGGGAGAGGAAACCCAAGACTTCCTCATGCTCTGCAGCGCTCACAGCTACAAGAGGTGCTCTCAAAAGCACCATTTCAGTGTGACATTTCAATTGAGCTCTCCAAACTGGGCCCAGAGAACAGCAGAGTAGGGAGTGTGCAGCTCCATATTCATACCATGCTCACTTACTGAAGTGTTAATGACACCCTTAAGATGGCAAAGCTTGCCCCTGATGACTCACTCCCTAATTAGGAACTCATATAGTCCATCTCCAGTGTTCAGCCAGCAAGGCTGTGTTTATTCATGAGACCTGAGAAGATGCTTTATCTGTGTAGCCTTTAGAAGGGATATGGAGCAAGCACAAAGCAGCAGCAAGTCAGAACCGAGGCACGCAGCAAAGGGCTGTGAGAGCACAACAGAAACTAGCTGCAGAAGGCGAGAGCCAACAGCCAGCTGCCTTTCCAAGGACTCCAAGCGCCCATCTGCGTATGTCTGCCTGGCAACTGCTGCTACAGACCCACTGCAGACTACAAATGAACTCAGAAGCAAAGCTAAGCTCTACGACTAATTAGACTGCTGGATCAGGTAAGACACAAGATCATCAGGTTGAGGAGGGATGCAGCAGCTTTCATTCCTAGCCCCCAGTATTAAGTAAGCCAGGAAAGGAAGAGTATCACCGCAATAATAATAAAATAATAATAAATATTAATAATAATGTAATAACAACATTGCAGTAATAAGGTGCCATAATAAGGTGCCAGTACAACACAAGACAGAACACAAGGACAAGCAGCCACCTAGACACCAATGGCATTCATCAGCCACACATCCTTCAAAGCTTGTTTTAAAATGTGGAACAGGTTCCCCCAAAAATATCTCTGCAAAGCTGGAGCAAGTCAGCATGAGCAAAACCAGATCTCTGACATTCCTCCTTCTCCCTTACAGAGTTCTGGTTTCAGATACACCAGAGTACGCAAGACTCAAATGCAAAAGGACAAAGAAAGGTACTCAAACTTGCTGCCTCTTTTGTGAAAGCAACCATCTGATAAGTCCCTCCTCTTCACTACCATCTAAGTGATATGCTCTGTTAGAACCATATAATTTTAATGAGAAGCTGTCAGTAGTAGAGTATTTCCTTCATTTGAAACACAGTTTGAAGAACATTATACTCAAAACCAACCGATCAATGTGGGTTAGAATTGTTACAACCCAGGCTCATGCCACTTGGAAACCAGTTCAAATAGATTTCTAGCCACACTTCTCACAGATACCAGAAGCAGCAGCATATGCCAAGACACAAAGCTGTGGTGGCTGCTGCGTCTTGTGGACTCACGCAACAGACAAAAAGGCATACACTGAAGAAACACGTACCTCCAGACTCTTCTAGTCCTGCATAAAAATAGAGATAAACCATGTCCCACTATCACTAGAATGCTTGTGAAATTAAGTCTATTACAGATTGTGAGGGTGTATGTGTGAGCAGACCAGACCCCAGAGTGCCTGTCAGGGAGGTAGACCTGCCTTCCTCCACTTCCTGACACATCATTTACACCTACCTGAGCAGCCAGCCCTTTCTACTCTAACCATAGCCTACCCTTGCTTTTCTAGACTACTGCAATGAGCAGTAACATTCTCGTGGTCCAGCTGCCTTGATTTGGGAGAAAATTACACTGTTGCCACAGGCTATCTCAGAATTCACTTACAGGCCTTCTGAAGCACAGGAGATTGCAGCCTCTCAGGAACTCCTGTGAAATATCAGTTGCTTTCTTTGCACTTCACCTGCATTTTGTTCACCTCAGACTTCAGCAGAATTTTGCTCTATGGTGTCTTAATTATTACTCCTATTACATAGTAAATAATGTAAATTGGGAGTTTAAAGCAATCTATGCTTCAAACATATGGATTGTGAGTTGGCTAGCTAATGGCTGACCTGCTGTACCTAGTTTGCAGGAACCATGAAGCAGAATTGAGCAATCTCTCAGCAGTGACGCTTCTTCAGGATTACATAAGCACTCCGAGGTAATGCTCTGATGGATATTCAGCAATCCTGTTCAAATAATCTGTGACCAAAGGCCAGAAAAGGCAACTGTTAGACACAGCTTCAGTGACTACACAGGATGAAGGGGAAGCACTACCCACTGATAGCCTGATAGTTGCAGCTACAGCAATCAAAGCTCCAAAGCAGAACAGTTTATCATCAACTTCAACTTTTAAACAAGGCAAACATCCCTGGTTCCAATCATCTGCACATTGTTCCCCGGTCACTCAACTGATTGCAATGGGGTAAGAGATATAAAGTGCATTTTTGTGAATAAATTAGGCCTTGATCTACCCTTAAAAGTCTCACTACATCAGCAGGGGGCATACACAGCAGACTGTTGTGTCAGCCACACTGGCACAGTTAAAACAGTCGCCTTATTCTTCATTCAGTAGTCTGAGTAGATCTTTTTCGCATTGGAAAAAGACACAAATGGGATAAAGAGCTTGGAAAGGGCAATATGAAAAACCATCTAAAGGTAAAATTCAGGCGTTGCTAAACCTGGCTTGCAGGGGGGAAGCAAAGTGTCTTTCTCGGCTTATTTATAATACAGAAGGTGTCTCAGGGAGCATATCCCAGATGCAACAGAGAACACTGAGATGAAGACTGACCACCACACAGTGTCCCTGCTCTGAAAGACATCATCATTCACACCAGGGTAAGTATCTCAGAAACATTTTTCGAATCCTTAAGTCTGAAAAGCAGTAACTAGCAACCATACCTGGAACACAGAGGCAAGTGTAACACAAGGCAGATGGTTTCTGCAATCACTGTCCCAACCTCCAGCTGGTTTTGGCTCTTCCTAAACGCAGAGTGCTTTGCTGTTCAGAAAACAGCAGTGAATTGCTTTTCCACATTTTTGCCTAGTCTTCCCCATAATCTACTTAACCTTCTCGCATCCACAACGACCTTTGGCAAGGAGTTCCACTGGTCTGGTCCCTGTTGCATGAAGAAATGCCATTTGTCTGTTCTGGACCTGGCTCCAGCTTCTTTGATGTCCCCTGGTTCTTGTACTAGACCTCCAGTTGCAGGCAAACATGGAAGATTTAAAAACCTAGTGGAGTAACAAGCCTTCAGAACACAGCCACCACTCTGCCAGTTTGACTTGCTCAGCAGAGCTAGCTGGGCTCACAGCTCTGTACTCCTCTGCACCCACCCCAATTCTCAGGAATCTCAGAGATGCCAGATGACAGGTTTGGCCTAGTGCGGGGGAGCCCAAACACTGGCCAGGGGGTGGGTTGTGTGTGCGGGTAGGAGGAAGCAGTCAGCTGCTTAAAAAACCCTCACGTACCATCTGGAAAACTTCTGGTTTTGCGAATTAACCTGGAACAGGACCTTAATTCTGCTCATAGCTCCACCATTTCAGAGCTTCCCGAGTTAGTCACACTCAGTACAATTGTCTTCTCTTCCCCACCTCAACAATAAGCTCTCTACAGTACAGTTTGCATCTTGTTGTAGAAGTGCGTGACTAAACATGCAACCGGTCCCCCACCTCAGCCAGACCTACAGGCTCTCTAGTAAAACAAACAGCTGATCATCAGATGATAATTCTTCACACCACTACTGCTCTGTAGCACCAAAGCTCCATGTTTCCACCAGGCACCACCCCACTGTCTCACAGACCTTTCTTTCCAGCATACCAGGAGCCTCAATTCTCTCTTGAGTATCAAAGACCCAAGAGCAGCAGCTGCCTTTCAGCTCCTGAACCTGACACAGAGGCCTCTGTAAACAGTGCTGGAATACCAACAGCAGACACCACTGAGCAAAGGAGCAAGCAGCCAGTATCTATTTATGGTCCTGTGGAAGTTAGATTTTTTCATTATAAAAGCTATAAGCAGTGCAGAACTGGCTATGGCATAGGCCAGCTCAAGCAACAACTCCCTAATTTGGTCACAAATACCTTAGAGTCTCTCTTAAGGTAAATGTTGGGGGCAAGACTCAAAGCACAAGCCAGATCCTGAATGAAGTGTTATGATGCTGTAGCATCATACTGATTCAGAGAAAACTCCAGGAACAAACTCGCCAACAAAGTTTTAAGTTGACAAGCAGGTATTCTTTATTGCGGCACCAGGAGACACGGGGGGTAGCTCCTCCTAACGTGTGTCTCTCCGTATTGCCACACAGGCCGTCCTTATACAGTCACTGGGTATGCATGCATATTCATGAGGCTACACACGAGTTACATCATTTTCCAGTAAGTTTCCCCTATGTGTACAAAAGGTGATGGTGGTCTTTGAGAGCTGTTTACAATATTCATACCCGCTGGCAGTCTTTAGAGCTCCAGTTTAATTAACATTACAGACATAGCAATCATCCTGTCCTTCTATTGAGCAGGTAGTTTCACTGCTCCCTCCCTGGACCTCTGCTGGTCCCCGATACTCCCCATCCCCAGATCCTGTTTTTCTACATTTTTGTACTAAGGTCCGAAGGACCTAAAACTAAGTCAATTACATTCAAGTGTCTCACTTATTTTCCATTACAAAGCCACCAGACTTTACAGTTACTTAGAACTGATCACATTTGGTGCCTCCTTGTCTCAAATCCCCCCTTTTTTTGTCCTTTTGCAAATTCTTTTGCAACATTTTGTATACTACCATTGCCATCTAGAGTCCTTTTGAAATAATTTCCTGTTTCTACTTGATGCTTGATTTCATTTTTATTCCAATCTTCATAACTTATCATAGATTGCTTACAATACCAGAGGGAACATTGTACCAAGCCACAAGTAATCAATATGAAAGCAATTAACATTAATATTCCTGCAACCAGTTGCCTTAACCAGGAGAGATTAGGTAACTATGAGGTCAACATTTTCCATATTTCTTCAAACCCCCAGGAGGTATCATCCTTGGCCATTTCATGAAATATTTTAGTTTGTTTCCAAATTTCCTCCAGATCTGTTTCAATCCTGACACTTTGATCTATGTAGGAACAGCAACTTTCATTGATTACAGAACAAACTCCTCCTTGGGATGCTAACAGTGTATCTAATGCCATTCCATTTTGGAGCACTACTTTTGATAGGCTAGTTATTTCTTCTTGTAATGCTAGAATAGCATCAGCAGTTCAATTTTCCGTTTCCTCAATTGCAGCTGAGATATTTACAATCGCTTTTTCTAATTCGCTAACACCTACAGATGGAATAAGCCATCTAACAAAGCTATGGAAAGCAGTGTTTTGTTCTGCTATGGGATTATATCCTCATTTGATTCTTTTAATAAAACTCCAAACCCAGGTTCCAGAAGGATGTGTGTCAATTACTGTAAAGTTTGGAACCACTACTCCCAGTGTGCATGTCCCTTTCCAGTTAGAAGGTAAAGCCTTATAGGCATTTTCTCCACATAACCAATACCATCCTTTCCCTTCAGGAACATTCCAATAACCAGTTAAAGGTTTTTGAAGGTGAAATTACATTGCCCAGCTGCAATACAGGTAATTTCCTACTGACATGTTGCCCTGATTAAGAGTTTTGTTAGTGGTTATACATTTGACTTCTGACATATTCGAGGCTTGTATCCTTAAAACCTGTAAATTTGTATGGCTCTTGTCGGTATAAGCAGGATCTCTCCATAATCTATTCCAATTTGTCTTAAAGGGTTTAGGGAAGCCAATTAAAGGAATACCCAGTCTCTCTCCTGATTTAGGCAGCTGAGTACAGATCCAACAGTCACTCTTGTTTAAGACATTAGTAACATTTTGTATCAATCTCAGATATAGATTTTGATTCCATGCTTCTACAATTATTATTATACAAGTCCAAATTATGATCGATGTAGTCACATATGTGTGGGTCCTGAAGACTCAACGCAACATAGTTTTTCTCGGTTCTGATGTTTTTCTGGTTCTGGTGCCTTTTTGATTCTTGAGTAACGTATCCAAGCAGGCTGTTCCTTTATCTTCACTGCTGTGAAGGTAGTCAGTAATACCTGGTATGGTCCACTCCTCTTCTAGGGGACCACCTGCAAGATTCTTAATAAAAACCCAATCTCCTGTCTTAAAAGGATGAATAGGATAATCTAAACCTCTGGCCCTGGTCCCTAACACTGCCATTTATGTCTTCTAACTGTTTTCCCATGTTTACCAAGAACTGTTGAAGGTATCCTTCTCCTACTTCTTGAAGGCTCTCTCCTTTAAATTGAGATTGATATGGCCTTCCATATAGAATCTCAAATGGGCTAATTCCTTCCTTTGACTGAGGTTTTGTTCTGATTCTCAATAAGGCCAATGGTAATGCTTGGTACCAATATAACTTAGTCTCTTGACAAATCTTCCCAAGCTGTTGTTTAATTAAGTGATTTATTTTTTCCACTTGCCCACGGGCCTGAGGCCTATATGGGACATGTAATTGCCAATCTATTTCCAATTTCTTGTAATAATTTTGCACTGAAATGTGTACCGTGGTCAGAGGAGATAGTTGCTGGTACCCCAAAACAAGGTATTATTTCACTTAATAGGACCTTAATCACTTGTTTTGCATTATTTGCCCTGCAAGGGAATGCTTCTGGCCACCCTGAAAAAGTATCTGTCAATACCAATAAATATTGATAACCTCCTTTCCTAGGTAATTCAGAAAAATCTATTTGCCACTGTTGTCCCAGATAATTCCCTTTTCCAGTTGTCCCTACCTGATTCCTGTTTTCAGTTTTAGGGCTATTTTTTCAGACATAATTGACATTGTTTTGTCACTAATTGCACCGTGGTATATAAATTTCTTCCTATGATCTCTTTGTTTAAATGTTTATACAAGGTATTACTTCCCCAATGAGTTTTGTTATGTTCTTCTTGTATCAACTTCCATAACTGATTATAGGGGATCACTACTCACCCATCAGGTATTTTTATCCAACCCTTTTCATTTTCCTGTCCTTCCAAGTCTTCAATTAGTTTCATATCTTCTTTGGAGTACCTAGGTTTATTTTGTTCAATTACCAGTTTACCGTCAGGAATTAAGGACATCACCTCAACTCTTTCTGTTTCTGCTGCCCGTTCAGCCTCACGATCAGCCAAATTATTTCCAATCTCTCGATCAGAGTTACCTCTTTGATGTCCTTTACAGTGTATGATAGCCACTTCATTAGGTAATCGTACAGCTTCTAACAATCGCAGAATTTCCGTTGCATGTTTAATTTGTCTTCCCTGGGTATTTAAAAGTCCTTGTTCTTTCCAAATTGCTCCATGTGCATSAACTACACCAAAGGCATATTCGGAATCAGTCCATATGTTTACCCGCTTGTCCTTTGCCAATTCCAAGGCTCTAGTCAGGGCTATTATTTCTGCTTTTTGTGCTGAGGTGTTAGAGGGTAATGGTTTAGCTTCTATTACCTTTGAAGTTGTAGTCATGGCATATCCTGCTCTTCTTTTGCCATCTTTAACAAAGCTGCTGCCATCGGTGAACCAGGAATCTGCACCCTCCAGAGGCTCCTCCTCCAGGTCTGGTTGGCTAGAATATACTGTCTCTATAGTGGCCAAGCAATTGTGAGTCAACGGTTCGGTAGGGGTTTCCTGAAGGAAAGATGCTGGATTCACATTAGTGATCATAATTTCCACATCATCCAGTCCTATTAGGATGGCTTGATACTTCAAGAAGCGTGATGGCGATAGCCAGTGTGTACCTTTTTGTTCTAGGACTGTTGATACTGCATGTGATACCAACACGGTGATCTTTTGTCCCAGTGGGAATTTTTG
Organism: Aratinga solstitialis; assembly: GCA_902168055.1. Lineage (NCBI taxonomy): Eukaryota > Metazoa > Chordata > Aves > Psittaciformes > Psittacidae > Aratinga > Aratinga solstitialis. The sequence goes on from CABHOG010000177.1 coordinate 211,523, forward strand.
GGCCTCTTGGATGTTTAAAATAACTGCTGCTACTGCTCTCAAGCATCCAGGCCAGCCTTTACTTGGTTCATCCAGTTGTTTTGAAAAATAGGCCACTGCTCTTTTATAAGGTCCCAATCTTTGAGCCAAAACCCCCAAGGCTATTCCCTGTTTCTCGTAGGAATATAGCCAAAAGTGTTTAGTTATGTCCAGGAGCCCCAGAGCTGGAGCTCTCAAGAGTTCTGTCTTTAAACTTTAAAAGGCTTCTTCAGCTTGATCTGTCCATTTTAGAAAGGTTGAATTTTCTTTTAGCAGTTCATATAAGGGTCTTACCAGAATACCATAATCACGGATCTGGAGTCAACACCATCCTGTCATTCCCAGAAATGTCCAGAGATCTTTCACTGTGGATGGTCATGGTGTTTGGCAGATTGCTTCCTTCCGAGATGCTCCAAGTTCTCATTGTCCTCCTGTTATTTCATATCCTAAATAATATACTTGAGTTCGAATTACTTGAGCCTTCAATTTAGATACCCGGTGTCCATTTAGCCCTAGAAAGTTCAACAGTTCTACTGTCCATTGGACACATTCTTTCTCAGTTTCGGTAGCAATTAATAGGTCGCCAACATATTGTAGTAAAGTTCCTGTCTGGGTGGGTGCTTCCCAGGATTCTAATTCTTGTGCCAATTGATTTCTGAAAATGGTTGGACTGTTTTTAAATCCCTGAGGTAGCACTGTCCAAGTGAGCTGTGTCCTTCTTCCTGTTTCAGGGTTTTCCTATTCAAAAGCAAATAAATTTTGACTTCCTTTGGCCAGGGGCAGACAGAAAAATGCATCCTTTAAGTCCAGAACGGTAAACCACTTCTGATTAGTATTCAATTTAGTCAATAAGGTATATGGATTCGCTACTACTGGATGAATATCCTCCACAATTTTGTTGATTGCTCTGAAATCTTGAACTAATCTGTAACTTTTCCCATTGGATTTCTTTACTGTCAAGATAGGAGTATTATATTCTGTTTCACGTTCAATTAATAATCCATATTTTAAAAATTTATCAATGATTTCTTTGATTCCCTTCCGATCCTCCAATTTTAAGGGATATTGTTTTATTCTAACTGGGTGGGCCCCCCTTTTTATTTCTACTTTAATAGGTATAGCATTTTTTGCCTTACCTGGAATTTCAGATGCCCATACTCCTGGATATACCTGGTTAAAGACTTCTTCTTCTATTTCAGGAAGGTTCTCATTAATTTTCTGTTGGATTAAAGATAATATCAGAATTTTAATCAACTGATCATCTTTTACCTTCAATTCCATTTCTCCTTCTTTAAATGTTATTATTGTCTCCAAATGTTCTAATAAGTCTCTCCCTAATAAGTATTTTGGTGAATTTGGCATATATAAGAATTTATGCACACCAATTTGTTTTCCCAATTTATATGTTAATGGTCTCAAAAAAAAATGCTTTTTCCCAGCAGCCAGTAGCTCCCACAACTGTAACAAATTCTTTTCCAACCGGAGTTAAATTTTGATTTAGCACCGAATAAGTCGCCCCTGTATCTATCAGGAATTCTATCTCCTTTTTACCTTCCCCTAGCTTTAATTTAACCAGTGGATCCACTAGGGTAGATTCGCCAGATCCCCATCAATCTAACCCTAATTCAGTCACTGGTGTTTCCTGTTGTCTCCTTTGAGGACAGTCTCTCTTCCAGTGTCCAAATTCCTTGCATTTTAGACACTGATTAGGTTCTATATTGGGAGGAAAATTTGCTCTTTCCCTTTTACTGAACATTTCTCCTCTGCCTCTAACTGCTCTTCCTCTTCTTCTGTCCTGTCCTCTGCTCCCCCTGCAGGTCCCTGTGTGCCCTAAAGCAGCTACTGTAGCAGTTGCTATGGTTCTTCCTAGCTTTTTCTCTTTCATCTGTTCCCGATTTCTATAAACTTTCCATGCCTCATCTACTAATCTTTCTATATTTCGACTGTCAGGTCCTGATAATTCGTGAAGTTTTCTTCTAACATCTTCTGTGGTCTGTCCTAGAAATAAGTTAGCGATTTGTAATTTCCCTTCGGTAGAAGAAGGGTCTAAGGTAGTATACTTTCGCATTGCTTCTCTTAATTTGTCTAGGAATTCGGTCGGTGTTTCTTTTGGTCCTTGTTTTATTTCAAATCGAACCGACCAATTTATGGCTTTTGGTATCGCATTTTCTAGCCCAAATTTAATCAGATTCTGATATTTCTTTAAAGCAGCATAATCTGCCGGATCGTCATAGTTCCAGTCTGGTATAGTCAAAGGAACATGTTCTTCCATTCTTCCTGATAATGCATCAGTGATTATTTAGGCATTAACCTGAGCACAAGTTGTTTTTACCACCAGTTGCTTTTCAGTCTCAGTTAATGCATCTGATATTAAGTCTATATCTCTCCAATTAAGATCCTGACTTTTGACAATCAATTCAAATTGTTTTGCCACTCCTATTGGATCATTTTGATAATTTTTCGCAATCTGTTTCCAAGCATCTAAGTCTCCCATTGAAAAATTTACTCTTATTCTGGTTCGGCCCTCCGGTCCCCCTGCTTCCCTTAAAGGTGCCTGTGTCACAGGTCCTGTTTTACTATGGACACGAGCAGCAATCGGGGTATTTTTAAATTCTTTTCTGCCATTACTGTTCATTCCTTCCTCCTCATCAGAATCAGGAGGGCTTGCAGCAGGGGTTACCGGATTTATTGGACCTTGCGAGTTTTGTGTTGCATATCTTGGGGAGACATAATCTTCTATCCTATCTTCCTCCCTTTTTCTCAATTTCAGACACATTTCACCTATGTCACATCCTGAACAACATCTTTCTAATTTGGGTTTTAGCCTTCTTCTGTCCTTTTCTAAGGCTGGAATCAGAGGATCAGGTGGTGCTCTATTTATTCCACATTCTTTCTGCCACTCTGGATGACTTTTCAATGTGAAAAACATATCTGCATACATTACTTCATCTCATTTTCCTTGCCACCGTAAAAATAGCGTTAATTGCAACAACGTATTATAATTCAAAGTCCCATTTTTGGGCCATCTTTCCTGATCCTCTAAGGTATATAATGGCCACCATTGGTTACAATATTTAATTAAAGTCTTTTTATTTACCAAGCCCCTGGGGGATCCTCCTAATTCTTTCCAATAAGCCAGAATACACCCCAAAGGGCTCTTTTCTATTGTTTCTCCACTCTGTCTATTTCCCATTATTTTCTTATACACTCGATACACACACACACACACTCACACGGGATCCCAAAGACACACTCCACAGTTAAAACACTTGAGACAGAGACTAAAATTCTATCAAACAACAATTAATAGCACAGTTATAACAGCCTGTCACCAATACCAAAATCACAGGACCAAAATCATCACTATAACAAGCCACATAATAGACGTATTCCACACATTTGCTCACAATTTTGAAAACAAAGACAAAAGCATACACCAGGGACACAAATACTAATTAGCAGCATGATAGAAATAAAAACAGTTCACCATTCATTAATTACTCAAGTACAGCATCAAATAGCGGTTTTCAGAAATTGGGTCAGATACCAGAATAATACAACCGCGTTCCCGCGTATGACGTCTCCTATGCCTTACGGAACAATTCAGAATGTATACCTGTATACCAAACAGATGCTAGCAGTTGGGTATACACCTTTACCTACGAGATTTTCCTATCTCGATTTATGGAAGGCTTTCTTATTCCTGCGTATGCCTTACGGAATATTAACCACGCTCCTGCGTTGGACGTCTCCTACGCCTTATGGAACGCTAACCTGCACTCCTGCATAGGACGTCTCCTAAGCCTTACGGAATGCCACAAAATAAAATAATCAAAAGAATACCTTTACAGTGATGGTGATGGTCCTTGTCTGCTCCCACAGTGATCCGAGTGAGTCAAGGGGTCCCTCCGGGGAAATTTGTCCTGGGGGCCCTAGGGAGCCCTGTCCTCAGTGGGTCCTGCAGCCAAGCAGAGAGGGTCCCACCTGGGGTGCCAAATTGATTCGGAGAAAACTCCAGGAACAAACTCGCTGTGATAGAATAGAGTATGATTCATGTTAAAAAAGGAAATAGAGAAATGATAGTTTGTTACAAAATATGGTGTGAAAATTAATGAAAAGAGAAACCATTAATATGGGGCGGAAAATAACTATACAAGAAACTGAGTTATTATATCCACATAGCTAAGGCAATATTAATAAAAAGTCGCCATCCGGTACTTCTTTGGGTAAAAGAAAAGCAAGTGTTTGGAAAACATGGGTTAAAATACTTTCAGCCTAACTTGGAGAACAATGTTTGTGTTGTAAGTCTGTGATGTGCTAATAAGATTTAATAGCCCTTCTACATATCTGTCGGCTTTTAAGCAGTGCCTCCTGGGCATCTGCTAAGCTTCAAACACTCCTTGTCTGCCCGTATGGTGTTGCTTATCTCTTGTAAGAAAGACACACTGCTCTGAATCTTTACCAGTTGTCAGAAACTCGCCAGTATGGCTGGTTTCAGCTAATAGGGACAACTAGGGCATTCAACCGTGCTAAAGGTGAAAAGTGCATCCTGAGGAAGACTGCTTACTTCATCTTGAAGACCCCTGCCCACATGACTAAGACTACTTCATCTTGAGTGGAGGACAGTGCGCAAGCGCCAAAAGGGAGGAGACTTATGATAATGAATACCTAAACTAATTGTAATATCCCCCCTGTTCTCTCGGAAACCTACTGAATATGCATGTTTGTGTGTAATAAATATCTGCTCACTTAACCCTTCGGTGTGCGGCTTGGGTGGAGTGAGGACTCCCTGCGCACCCAGCGCTGCTTGCTTATCTCCCATCAACGAGCACAATAAAGAAATTGGCTGCTAATGTCGGTGCTGACGTTGGGTTTTTTTATAACAAAATTGGCGTTTATAACATCTTGCAGCAAGGCTGCAAGGCTGCTAGTTAAAGTTACAGCACACCATTGGTTTTCCTGCACACTTTTACTTGGAAGGCTTATAAAATTGCCTGGGAGAATTCTGGCCAGGTAAAGGCCTGGCTTAAGATGTATAAACTGGGGAATAATTTTATTTAATGTTGCAAAAAAAATTTAAAACACAATTTACTGTTTTTAACTTGACATCATTCTGTCTGTGCACGTTTTTAAGCACCTTCAGTTCCCATTTATTTTAGTGCTCACCATCTCCTAAGAGCAATTCAACATCTAAAAGGTTTGGATCCAGAAGGGTTTTGTAAGAATAATGCCAGACACATGGGGGAGGGGGTCAAACAGTCAAAGAGAGGGAGTTTAAAATTGTTGCCTGAGCCTGGTTCGAGGTGCACGTTTTTTTCTAAGCATGGCTTTTTTGCTGGGTTTTTCCTTTCCTTTTACACTGACTCAAAGTCAGCCCTTTGGCAAGTCACTTAACCCTTAAATCTGATTTTCCATCTGAAACCAATAATACCACAGTGATAAGGAATCTGTAAGTACTAATTATTCTCCTTCTTATTCATAATTTTACTCCAAGTTGGGCTGTCATTAGGTGTAATTGTTTTTATTAGAGGATAATGCTGGAAACAGACATTTATGAACCTTGGTAAATCTCTAGAAACATTTACTCTCAAAGTTTCATGAAGCTTTTTATGATTTCCATACATATTGTTCCCAGGCTGAAAGTCAAACACACAGCCCTGCACCAGCTACTAAGAAGGAGAAAAATGACTGCTACTGCTGAACCCAGGACACCTGGGCAACCCATTCCAGCGCCTCACCACCCTTACAGTAAAGAACTTCCTCCTTATGTCCAATCTAAACTTCCCCTGTTTAAGTTTGAACCCATTGCCCCTTGTCCTATCACTACAGTCCCTAATGAGGAGTACCTCTCCAGCATCCTTATAAGACCCCTTCAGATACTGGAAGGCTGCTATGAGGTCTCCACGCAGCCTTCACTTTTCCAGGCTGAACAGCCCCAACTTTCTCAGCCTATCTTTGCATGGGAGGTGCTCCAGTCCCCTGATCATCCTCATAGCACTCCTCTGGACTTGTTCCAACAGTTCCATGTCAATATTGGATGTTTAAATCCTGAAATGTGAATTTATATGCTTTTGTGACAGGCTCACAGTCTTAACATCCTTTTAATGCACTTTTTGTTCCGTAAATCTGAATAAGTATCTTCAGTCATCAAACTTGACATCTGACGGCATGATGCAGACTGAGCCTGCACGTATTAGGGCTTTTTGTGTTTGTCCAGTGCAACCTACTTACACAAATTCCACTGAAGGCATAAACCTTTTAGAGGAATACATTTTCTTTGCACTGAAACAATAGACTTGCATCAAAGGAACATCCAGGGAAAGAATAAGTCATTTAAAAAGATAAATTTCTTTTCTGCATAAAGGCAAAATGCACTGAGGGTCTGACCTGCTGAAGAAACCAATCTGCTGAGATATCAGGGAAGTGTGCAAACCTAATTAGAATATAAACAATCATATAAAAATTATCAAAGAAGAATCCAGACAACACCTTGTGCTTTTAATGTACTGCTATGGTTTGAAGTGATTTAGAAAAACTTAAGGAAAATGTGAATGAGAACATTCCCAACATCCTCAATGAAATTCTATTCCTACCCTCTGAACTTCAGCTCAAGGCTAAAGCTTAACTTATACATTTGGTTATAAGAAGCAAACAGCCACGAATTATTGCTTTAAATGGTGATCTCAGTGCCACCATCAGGACAGAGGCATCTACTGGTGCTGCCAGGAAGAAGCAGCGGGTCGTAGTGGTGGGGGACTCTACTCTGAAAGCAACAGAGGCACCCATCTGTCGGCCTGACCCAGTCTCGAGGGAGGTGTGTTGCCTACCAGGGGCTCAGATTAGGGATGTTGCAGAGGGGCTGCCTGCTTTAGTCAGTCCCACTGACTATTACCCATTTCTAGTGATCCATGCGGGTGTTACTGATATAGATAGCAGTAGCCCAGAGAACATAAAGAAGGACTACAGAGCTCTGGGAGAGGTGGTTAGGGGCTCTGGAGCTCAGATTGTCTTTTCCTCAATTCTCCAGGATACAGGGGAGGACCTCAAAAAGGCTAGGAGGATTGGCCAGGTTAATAAATGGTTAGAAGGGTGGTGCTACAGTCAGGGGTTTGGGTACCTTGAACATGGGACTTAATTTAGTAGGCCAGGTCTACTGGGGGCTGGTGGAGCTAGTCTGACAAAGAAAGGAAAGAGTGGATTTGAGAGGAGGCTTGCCAGACTGGTCAAGGATGCTTTAAACTAGATGTGTTGGGGGAGGGGGGCATCATTCCATCCCAACACACCCAGTCAGGTGCCAGCACCTATAATAAAAGTTCAGAGCAATGTAGAGATATTGCAGCTGCTCCAGCCAATGAGCTGGCTTCATTTGGAGCTCAGCTCAGATGCCTCTATACAAATGCCCGTAGCATGAGGAACAAACAAGAGGAATTAGAGATGTGCGCACATCTACGGGGGTATGATATCACAGGCATCACAGAAACATGGTAGGATGGCTCCTATGACTGGAGTGCTGGAATGGAAGGTTACAGGCTCTTTAGGAAAGACAGGCACGGCAGACGGGGAGGGGGAGTTGCTACTTATGTTAGGGATAGGCTGGAGAGTATGGAACTCTGTCTGGGGACAGGTGAGCAGTCGACAGAGAGTTTGTGGGTCAGGGCTAAAGGGAGAACAGCGATGGGAGACATCATTGTGGGGATCTGTTACAGACCGCCTGATCAAGAGGATTCTGTGGATGAAGCGCTCTATAGACAGATAGGAATAGCCTCACGCTCGCAGGCCCTTGTCCTCATGGGGATGCATCCCAACTAGAAAGACGTGCTGCAGGAGGGCCAGGAGACCTCCTTGGATGGATAAGGAGCTGCTGAGGAAAATTCAAAGGAAAAAAGTGGCTTATAAAAGGTGGAAGCAAGGACAGGCAGCCTGGGAAGAATACTGGGATGTTGTTCGGGAAGCTAGGGACCAGGTTAGGAAAGCGAAGGCCCAGTTAGAATTAAACTTGGCTAGGGATGTGAAAGATAACAGGAAGAGATTCTATAGGTACATTGCAAATAAAAGACAGATTAGGGACAACGTGGGCCCCCTACAGAAGCTTTCGGGAGAGCTGGCTACTCTGGATTTGGAGAAGGCTGAGGTTCGTAATGACTTCTTTGCCTCAGTCTTCACCAGCAAATGCTCTGACCCCACCGCCCAAGTCTTGGAAGGCAGACGCAGGGACTGTGAGAATTAAGACCCTAGGCCCACTGTAGGAGAGGATCTGGTTCTATGTGGCATGGTAGTCGGGACAGCCAGAAAACAGCCACATGAGAGGTAGAGAGTTTAAGCAGCAAGTGACACTTTATTACAAAGAGCTCCTGTTTTTATATCCTTTTGCATAGCATGGCACAATCTCATTGACCAAGCAGAGCATAGTACAAACTTATTGGTCAAGCATAGCATAATACATACTTATTGGCAAAAAGTTTGTTATTCTATTTATGATTGGTTGTTAATACACTGTTCAAAAATTTTTACTTCGTCAACAGAGACTTTCTAACATCCCTGTTGTATGGTTCCAGGCTCCGGGCTTCTTCATCCTGTTTTCTTCCCACGTCATCATAACCCCCCACGTTTTCACAATCCCCTACAGTTTGAGACCATCTTAGGAACCTGAACGTACGCCAGTCCATGGGACCTGATGAAATCCATCCGCGGGTCCTGAAGGAGCTGGCAAATGAAGTTGCTAAGCCACTGTCCATCATATTTGAAAAATCATGGCAGTCAGGTGGAGTTCCTGACAACAGGAAAAAGGGAAATATAACCCCCATTTTCAAGAAGGGGAAAATGGATGAGCCGGGGAACTACAGACCAGCCAGTCTCACCTCTGTGTCTGGCAAAATCTTGGAGCAGATTCTCCTGGAAGGCATGCTG
>CABHOG010000177.1:222312-234259 GCA_902168055.1 Aratinga solstitialis
CGCGCTGCCCCGGCAGAAAGCCATCGACCTGGTCACCAAAGCCACGGAGGAGGACAGGGCCAAGAACTACGAGGAGGCGCTGCGGCTGTACCAGCACGCCGTGGAGTACTTCCTGCACGCCATCAAATGTGAGCGCGGCGGCGTTGGGGGGCCCGGGGGGGCGGGGAGCGGTGCCGCGGTGACGCCTGTGGGTCCTTACAGATGAGGCGCACAACGACAAGGCGAAGGAGAGCATCCGAGCCAAGTGCATGCAGTACCTGGACAGGGCAGAGAAGCTGAAGGAATACCTGCGCAGCAAGGACAAGCAGGGCAAGAAGCCGGTCAAGGAGTCCCAGAATGACAACAAGGGGTGTGTGGAGGTGCTGGGACGCCCCCCGACCGGGCGCACCAGGGCCGGTCCCGCTCCTGACCCGTGTCCCCTCTCCCCAGGAGCGACAGTGACAGCGAGGGCGAGAACCCGGAGAAGAAGATGCTGCAGGAGCAGCTGATGGGTGAGAGGTTATGCTGGGTGCAGTTGGGCATGGTTGTGCTGGCTGGCTGGCTGCAGGGCCAGCAGAGGGGTTCCCGAATGGCCATCGTGAGGGTGACTGTGGGGAGGAAAGCAGGCTGTGTGCGGGACTGGGGACCAGGGGAGTGTTGCTGGGGTCTGGTAGCCCCAAAACCAGTCTCTGTGCTGAGGGGCAGTGGGGTTGGTGTGAGTGGGAAGGTTTGGTGGGGCCAGAGGGGTGGGGAGGGATGAGGGCTCTGGCTCTCGTGGCTTTCATCAGACAACAGGACCATGGTGCCTATCTCTGTGGGGCCACATGAGCAGTACCACCCCCTCGCAGGTGCTATCATGATGGAGAAGCCCAATGTGCGGTGGAGTGATGTGGCTGGCCTGGAGGGAGCCAAGGAGGCCCTGAAGGAGGCTGTGATCCTGCCCATCAAATTCCCACATTTGTTCACCGGTGAGGGTCATGGCTGCCACTCTCCCATGGAGGAGGGTGGCAGCTGGAGCAAGTGTGTGCTGGGAGGTGACCCTGAACAGTGGGAACATGTGCCCCTGGGGGCCCATGGGGCTTTGGCCTGCACAGGGACGGGGGAGCTGTGATGCTGACCTCTGTCACAGGGAAGCGCACACCCTGGCAAGGGATCCTGCTCTTTGGGCCCCCTGGCACCAGCAAGTCCTACTTGGCCAAGGCTGTGGACACTGAGGCCAGCAACTCTACCTTCTTCTCCATGTCGTCCTCTGACCTGATGTCGAAGTGGCTGGGAGAGAGTGAGAAGTAAGCTGGCAGCAGGGATGCGCAGCTGCTGCGGGCCGGCTCCTGGCCTTCCCACTGGAGCTTGGCTGGGGCCTTGTTAATGCAGATAATGGGTCTCAGGGGAGAACATGGACCTTCACGCAACTTCACAGAGGCTGGCCCTTCTTCCGGCATGGCACTTGCCTCACTGCCAGTGCAGGGTTCCCAGGGCAGGCAGGAGGTGCTGGAGGTGTGCAGGGCTCCTCACCCAGGGGCTGTCACAGGCTCTGGGTGCCATTGGTGCTGTGCAGGGTCCCTGAGTGGGGACCCCATCTCCTGCTTTGTTTGATCCCAGGCTAGTGCAGAACCTCTTTGAGCTGGCAAGGCAGCACAAGCCCTCCATCATCTTCATCGACGAGGTGGACTCGCTGTGTGGCTCGCGCAATGAGAATGAGAGCGAGGCAGCCTGGCGCATCAAGACAGAATTTATGGTGCAGATGCAGGGTGGGGGCGGGGAATAGGGAGAGGGGGGAGCAGGATGGGCAGGAAGGCATGGGAAAAACTGACAGATGCCTGTGTCCCATGCATGGTTCCTTGGAGATCATTCTGAGCTGTCTGTACTGTGTTCCTGTGTAGGTGTGGGGAACAGCAGTGATGGGATCCTGGTGCTGGGTGCCACCAACATCTAGACTCAGCCATCAGGCGAAGGTGAGCAGGACACAACTGCCTCCTCTGCTCCAGCCCTCACACTTACAGCCAGGGTCTGGCAGTGTGGGGCTCACCCCCCACCTGCCTGCACTGCCCTCAGGTTCAAGAAGCGCATCTACATCTCACTGTCTGAGGAAGCAGCACAAGCCCAGATGTTCAAGCTGCACCTGGGCAATACCCCACACTGCCTGACTGAGGCCAACATCCAGGAGCTGGCCTGCAAGACTGACGGCTACTCGGGAGCAGACATCAGCATCATTGTGCAGGATGCCCTCATGCAGCCTGTCCGAAAGGTGCAGTCAGCCACGCACTTCAAGAAGGTGAGTGGGGAATGCTCCTGGCCCAGGGGGATCTATCCTGGGGCAGGGGGGTTCCCCATGTCTGGCGTTGCTGCCACAGCCATCATCCTGCCTGGCTCTGCTGCAGGTCTACGGTCCCTCCCGTACCACCCCTGACACCTTCGTGGATGACCTCCTGACACCATACTAACCTGGTGACTTGGGTGCCACTGAGATGACCTGGATGGAGGTGCCCAGCGACAAGCTGATGGAGCCCATGGTTTGTATGGTGAGTGTGGTCATCGCCTCTGCACCAGGCACCTGTCCTGGAGGCTGCCCTGGCCCAGTCCCTGGCCCTGCCACTTCCCTGTTCCTCCTACAGTGTTTCTGCCTGTCCCCAGAAAGGGCAGGGCTGGGGTGGGGTCCTCCTGCTTGCTGGAGCCTCCAGGGACACTGGGGATGGGGCTCGGCTCCTCCAGGCAGCTCCCACCCACCGAGCCAGTGCTGCCAAGGGGCAAAGGTGCCAGCCCCCAACCCCATGGAACMCCCCCCCCCCCCCCCAGGTGGGTTCAGGTACCTGCACCAGCCAGCACTGCTGGGGGGGGAGGGGTCCCTAGCTCATGCCATCCCTTCCAGTGCCAGCTTTCAGCACCCTGCCTGCCTGTGTTGCAGTCAGGCATGCTGCGCTCGCTGGCCACCACCCACCCCACTGTGAATGCTGTGGATCTCCTGAAGGTGAAGAAATTTACAAAGGACTTTGGACAGGAAGGTTAACTTTCCTGAGGGATGGGATGGCCATGCCAAACAGGTTCATCTTCTGCTCACTGCTCATCCCATCACACTGGGGTCCAGCTGCATGGCCCAGGGGGGCTGACATGACTTGGGGGCTGTCTGAGCATGGGTGGCTGGGTTGCCCCCCTGGCTGCACCCCACTCTTCTTCCTCTTTTTTATTTTTTAAATTAATGCTGCTCTAGGTTCTGTCTTGTTTATATGCAAATAAAAGCAATATAAAAGCTTCAGCTGGCACCTGGCCCTTCCATGAGGCTCTGACCATGCTGGGGGGGGGTCTGCCTGGCCCCCCCTATTCCCCCCAGTAACACATTGCCTGTGCTGCTGCCACCATGTGCAGGCAGGAGTCCTTGGGAGCTGAGGCCTGTTCCCAGGCAGAGTGTAGGGCTCTGCCCCCTCCCAGAGCAGCCCCCGGCCTAGGGAAGAGCCCCAAGGGCCACCCCCTGTGCCACCACCCCCCTTCACAGTATGTATTTTGGATGCAGTAATGGCAAGTAGAAATCCCTGCAGTGCTGTGTTGCCTCTTTAGCCAGTGTCTGGTGCAGGGCCCCACCGTGGCTCTGCTCTGGCAGCACGAGGCACAAAGGGATCAGTCCAGGAGCTCCAGCCAGCCAATGTTGGTGAAGGCACATGTGTCCATGCAGTCGATGAGGAGGATGCCATTCAGGTAGTCCAGCTCGTGCTGGATGACATGGGTGGCCCAGCCCTTTGCCTCTCAGCTCAGTGGCTCCCTATGCTTGTCCACCCCTGCTACTGGAGAGCAGCGGTCAGGGGGAAACCGGGGTGCTAGGCAGACCCTTGGGGGGTAGGCAGGGCTGGTGGGGCACGTACTGGAGGCATGGACAGCCCAGTAGTGTGGGATGTAGACAGAGAAGCCATGGAGGCTGGCGCAGCCCTCAGGGCTGGTGATGAGGCATGTGTGGAGGATGCAGAGTGTGGGGTTGATGAGCAGGAAGGGCTCAATGCAGTGAGTGCAGTGCAGCACCACCGGGTACTGCTGGCACTGGGTGGGTAGCAGCTTGGTGGTGAACACTTGCAGTGGAACACCAAGCTGTGGGGCTCAGCTCCGGGCACAGCCTGCGCCACAGCCTGGCCGCCAGCACCACTACCAGCTCCTGCAGCTCGGGGCTGCCCAGCTGCTCTGGGGCACAGCGTCAGAGTGTGGCACTGGGGTTCCCACCTCACGGGGTGGTGGACCGGGGACCCAGCACCCACCACTGTAGCACCCACCAGTATGAGCATTCCCGCTGGCCCCAGCCCACCGCATCCCTGCACCTGTGCACCAGGGTGGGCCCTGGCCCGAGCTGCCAGTGCTGCCACCATTTGCAGTTTTGGGGGGACAGGGCTCCCCCCTCCCCATTAGACACAGAGGTCCCACCCAGTGCCTGCGCGATCTATGCCGGGGGAAAGAGGACCTGGAGGCAATGGTTCAGGTAGGGCAGCAGGTCATCCAGGAAAGCTGTGCAGAACTAGACAAAGAGCTCCTGCTCCCGCCTGCTGAAAGCCATTTCCACACATTGGAAGGCTAGGATGGTTTTGGTCACCTGGGGTGAAAAGCAGAGTCAATTCTCCCCACAGATAACCCCATGCATAAAGTGGACACTCCCACCCAATGGTATGAGGTTCAACAAAGCTCAGTGGCAGGTTGAGCAACAACCACCCCATGCAACACTCCAGCCTTAGGGAAGAGTGGCTGGAAAACTTCCCAGCTGCAAAGAAGCATGGGGTGTTATTCAACAGCAGCTGAATATGAGCCAGCTTGTGCCCAGGTTGCCAGGAGACCAACAGCATCCTGGCCATTATCAGTGCTAGTGTGGCCAGCAGGACTAGGGAAGTGATTGTCCCACTGGTGAGGCCACACCTCGAGCACTGTGTTCAGTTCTGGGCCCCTCACTACAAGAGACATTGAAGTGCTGGAGTGGGTTCAGAAAAAGCAACAAAGCTGGTGAAGGGCCTGGAGCACAGGTCTTGTGAAGAGCAGCTGAGGGAACTGGAGTTGCTCAGACTGGAGAAAAGGAGGCTGAGGGAAGGAGACCTCATATCTCTCTACAGCTACCTGAAAGAAGGTTGTAGTGAGGTGGGGTCCGTCTCTCCTCCTAAGTAACAAGCAATAGGACAAGAGGAAATGGACTGAAGTTATGCCAGGGGAGGTTTAGACTGCATATTAGGAATAATCTCCCCAAAAAGGTTGTCAAGCATTGGCACAGGCTGCCCAGGGAAGTGATGGAGTCACCATCCCTTAAGGTATTTGAAAGATGTGTAATGTGGCACTTAGTGACATGATTTAGTGGTGGACTTGGCAGTGCCAGGCTAACGGTTGGATGTGATCTTTAAGAAAATCTTTTCCAACCTAAATGATCCTATAATTCTATGCTACGAATATTCAGGGCAGAGCGAGCTTGTTCCCATATCCTCCCAGGACAAGGCACAGCTCCATCCCCCTGCACATCACCAAGCATGTCCTCCAGGCAGGTGGTGACATCCTGGGCCAGGGCAGCAGAGCCACAGGTCACTGAAGGCAATAAGGAGGTCATTGAGGAAGCAGGTGAGGGACAGGAAGTCCAGCAGCACCACGGGTGGCTGCAGCATCCCTGACTGGGCTGTGGGCACCAGCACCCCTGCACTGCCCCCCAGGACAGTTAGGGCAGAGACGAGCATGTAGGAATTCATCTCCTCCTGGAACTTATCCACTGCCTCCTCCACGACCTTCCTGAAAGTGGCAGTGGCCACATGCTGGAAGAGGGTGGCCAGCTGCCCACAGAAATTGGCCCCCACCCTGCTGAAGGAGAGGCCGAAGTTCATGCACTGCCCCAGCAGTGAGTCCAGGCTGCTGCCCACCCTGCAGCAGAGATTGCGCTCCAACATCCGCAAGAAATTGACCTTCTGCAGCACCTAGCCATGGAAGATGGCCCCCTGGTTCAGAGCCTGCCCCTTGGAAGGCAGGAGCAGCTCCTCGTCGGGTGATGATGTCGAAGAGGTGGATGTGGCAGGCCTCAATGGCCTTAGTGATGTGGAAGTAGGGGTCATCGTCAGGTATGGAGACCTGGATGGAATGCAGCCAGGAGTCCCATGGCTGCAGCAACTTGATGTGCAGCTCAGCCTCCGTGAAGATGTCTGTCCTGGGTTCAGCAGTAGCAGTCATTTTTCTCCTTCTTAGTAGCTGGTGTAGTGCTGTGTTTACCGATGAGCTTTTGGTATTGCTGCTTTGGAGACAGAGGAAATTGATCACCTGTCCTGCACTCTGCGGCCTGCACTCTGCTGCCAGAGGAATTGAGAAAAATACATTGGCAATATCAATCCTGGCATCCCACTTGGCTGCCTTTAACTCCAGTTCATACTGAAGTTCTAGCATGTCCAGTACGGCAGCACTCAAGGGTGGTGTGACTTCATTCGGGCCACAACAGTCTACTGTTAGTCTCCACTCTCCATTAGACTTTCACACTGGCCATATGGGGCTATTAAAGGGTGAGCGGGTCCTACTGATCACTCCTTGGCTCTCCAGTCTAGGGATCAGCTTATGGATGGGAATCAGGGAGTCTCGGTTGGTGCGATATTGCCTACTGGTGCACTGTTGTGGTCGCGATTGGCACTTGTTGTTCTTTGACCTTCAGCAACCCCACAACAGAAGGATCCTCTGAGAGACCAGGCAAGGTGGACAGCTGCTCAATTTCCTCTGTCTCCAAAGTAGCAATACCAAAAGCCCATCAGTACCCTTTTGGGTCTTTGAAGTACCCTCTCCTGAGGTAGTCTATGCCAAGGATGCATGGAGCCTCTGGACCATTCACGATGGGGTGCTTTTGCCATTCCCTCCCGGTCAGGCTGATTTCAGCCTCCAGTACAGTCAACTCTTGGGATCCTCCTGTCACTCCAGAAACTTGTGCTCTGTTCCCAGCTCCCACATGTATATCATTGTCCCTCTTACTAAGCAAGGCTGAGCAATCAAAATGCAGTTAAGATTTAGAGTTAACATTGTCCAAATGGGTTTCAGCTAAAGCAAAACAGATCACCAGTAGCATCGAATGTATAGAATACACACACAATTAGGAATTTTCTTGGAGGGTAGAAAAAAAGAGTTGGTTTCCTTTGTGTTGGAAGTCCTTATGCTGGACTAGCTTTTAAATGAATATTGAGATGTTAAACAATGCAATTTCTAAGATATTTCATAAAAACCAAGCTATTCTTAATCATGTGTTTCACTTTTTTTAGCTGTATAATAGTTAACATTTTTCCTCCTTCATTTATTAGGAAAGGTGAGGTGTTGCATCACCTAAGATCAGTTTGTACTTGTACGGAATTTAAGATGCAAGTATATATTTCAATTTCTTGATCTGTTGCCAGCAATATTTCTTCCTTGGGCTGTTAAAGCAAAACACTGGGACTCTAGGGCATTCCATGTGAAAATACCCTTGTTTATAATAATGTTTAAGGTTTTTGACAAATCAAGGGGTTTGAGCAAGTAGAGATCTAAAACCACAATACTACAGTCTTTCAACAGGTAGCCTGCTGCATGAACAGCAAGCTAAAATGATCAGTAACTATATCTGGATTCCCAGTATCCTCTTGTAGTGGTTTAAGCCCAGCTGTAACACAGAAAAACCACACAGTCTCTGGTGTCTCCCCTTCCTCCACCCCGCTCCCGGAGGGATGGGGAGGAGAATCAAAAGAATGCAACTCCTACGGGTTGAGATAAGAACAGTCCAGGAACTAAGGTATAACACAAATCACTACTGCTAACACCAATAATAATAATGACCAGGGAAATACAAGGGAAGAGAATACAACTGCTCACCAACTGACAACCGAGCCGTGAACTAACTCTTCCGGGTTCCTGCCCCCAGTTTTTCCATCCTGGGCATGACGTGCTGTGGCATGGAATACCTCTTTGGACAGTCTGGGCCAGGTGTCCTGTCTCTGCTTCCTCCTGGCTTCTCCTCCTCCCTGGCAGAGCATGACACTCAAAAAGTCCTTAGTCAGACTAAACATTTGAGCAGTAACTAAAAACATCAGTGTTATCAGCCCTGTTCCCAGGCCAAAAAGTCAAAAAAACAGCACTGCGCCAGCTACCAAGAAGGAGAAAAATGACTGCTACTGCTGAACCCAGGACATACCCCAACTGAAAAAGAGATACTGGCAGCCTATGAAGAGGTTCGAGCTGCTTCAGAAGTGATTGGCACTGAAGCACAGCTCCTACTATCACCCCGGTTGCCCATGCTGGGCTGGATGTTCAAAGGCAGGGTCTCCTCTACATATCATGCAGTTGATGTTACATGGAGTAAGTGGGCTGCACTAATTACACAACAAGCTCGAATAGGAAATCCCAGTTGTCCAGGAATTCTAGAAGTCATCAGGGACTGTCCAGAGGGCAAAGATTTTGGAATGTCACCAGAGGAGGACGAGGTGATGCGTGCTGAAGAGGCCCCACCATATAATCATAGAATCATAGAATAGTTAGGGTTGGAAAGGACCTTAAGATCATCTAGTTCCTACCCCCCTGCCATGGGCCGGGACACCTCCCACTAAGCCATCTCACCCAAGGCTCTGTCCAACCTGGCCTTGAACACCGCCAGGGATGGAGCATTCACAACTTCCCTGGGCAACCCATTCCAGTGCCTCACCACCCTTACAGTAAAGAATTTCTTCCTCATATCCAATCTAACCTTCCCCTGTTTAAGTTTGAATCTGTTACCCCTTGTCCTATCACTACAGTCCCTAATGAAGAGTCTCTCCCCAGCATCCTTGTAGGCCCCCTTCAGATACTGGAAGGCTGCTATGAGGTCTCCACGCAGCCTTCTCTTCTCCAGGCTGAACAGCCCCAACTTTCTCAGCTTCTCTTCATACGGGAAGTGCTCCAGCCCCTGATCATCCTTGTGGCCCTCCTCTGGACTTGTTCCAACAATTCCATGTCCTTTTTATGTTGAGGACACCAGAAGTGCACACAATACTCCAAGTGAGGTCTCACAAGAGCAAAGTAGAGGGGCAGGATCACCTCCTTCGACCTGCTGGTCACACTCCTTTTGATGCAGCCCAGGATACGGTTGGCTTTCTGGGCTGTGAGCACACACTGCCTGCTCATGCTCATTTTTTCATCGACCAACACCCCCAAGTCCTTCTCCGCAGGGGGGCTGCTCTGAATCTCTTCTCTGCCCAACCTGTAGCTGTGCCTGGGATTGCTCCCACCCAGGTGGAAGACCTTGCACTTGGCATGGTTAAACTCCATCAAGTTGGCATCAGCCCACCTCACAAGCGTGTCAAGGTCCCTCTGGATGGCATTCCTTCCCTCCAGCATATCAACTGAACCACACTGCTTGGTGTCATCGGCAAACTTGCTGAGGGCGCATTCAATCCCACTGGCCATTTCACCGACAAGGACGTTGTACAAGACCGGTCCCAGCACCGATCCCTGAGGGGCACCACTCATTACTGGTCTCCAGCTGGACATTGAGCACAACTCTGTGTGTGCCCATCCAGCCAGTTCTTTATCCACCGAGTGGTCCACCTATCAAGCTGATGACTCTCCAAATTAGAGACAAGGATGTCATGTCAGACAGTGTCAAACGCTTTGCACAAGTCCAGGTAGATGACATCAACTGCTCTACCCCTGTCCATCAGTTCCGTAGCTCCATCATAGGAGGCCACCAGATTGGACAGGCAGGATTTCCCCTTAGTGAAGCCATGCTGGCTGTCACCAAGCACCTTGTTGTTTTTCATGTGCCTCAGCATGCCTTCCAGGAGAATCTGCTCCAAGATTTTGCCAGGCACAGAGGTGAGACTGACTGGTCTGTAGTTCCCTGGGTCATCCATTTTCCCCTTCTTGAAAATGGGGGTTATATTTCCCTTTTTCCTGTTGTCAGGAACTTCACCTGACTGCCATGATTTTTCAAATATGATGGACAGTGGCTTAGCAACTTCATTTGCCAGCTCCTTCAGGACCCGCGGATGGATTTTGTCAGGTCCCATGGACTTATATGCGTCCAGGTTCTTAAGATGTTCTCGAACCAGATCCTCTCCCACAGTGGGCCCTGGGTCTTCATTCTCACAGTCCCTGCATCTGCCTTCCAAGACTTGGGTGGTGGGGTCAGGGCATTTGCCAGTGAAGACTGAAGCAAAGAAGTTATTAAGAACCAGAGCCTTCTCCAAATCCAGGGTAGCCATTTCGCCTGAGAGCTTCCGGAGGGGGCCCACATTGTCTCTAGTCTGTCTTTTATTCACTATGTACCTATAGAATCCCTTCCTGTTATCTTTAACATCCCTAGCCAAGTTCAATTGTAAGTGGGCCTTAGCTTTCCTAACCTGGTACCTAGCATCCTGGACAACATCCCAGTATTCTTTCCAGGCTGCCTGTCCTTGCTTCCACCTTTTATAAGCCACTTTTTACCTTTGAATTTTCCTCAGCAGCTCCTTATCCATCCATGGAGGTCTCCTGGCCCTCCTGCATCACTTCTAGTCGGGACACAACACTCCTGAGCTTTTAGCAGGTGATCCTTGAATATCAACCAACAGTCTTGGGTCCCCCTGCCCTCTAGGGCTATATCCCATGGAACCTTGCTAAGCAGGTTCCTGAAGAGGCCTGTGTCTGCTCTCTTGAAGTCCAGGGCAGTGAGCTTGCTGCACGCTCTTCTCACTGCCTTGAGGATCTCGAATTTGATCGTCTCATGATCGCTGCAATCAAGGCTGCCCTGGAGCGTCACATTTCCAACCAGCCCTTCCCTGTTGGTGAGGATGAGATCAAGCATGGCACCTCTCCTTGTCAGCTCCTCTATTACTTGCAGAAGAAAGTTGTCTTCCACACAATTGAGGAACTTCCTGGATTGCTTGTGCCAGGCCATACTGTCCCTCCAACAGATATCAGGGTGTTTGATGCCCCCCATGAAGACTAGGGCCTGCGAGCATGAGGCTTTTCCTTCCTGTCTATTGAGCGCTTCAACCACCAAGTCCTCTTCATCAGGCGGTCTGTAACAGATCCCCACGATAATGTCTCCCATCGCTGTTCTCCCTTTAACCCTGACCCACAAACTCTCTGTCGACTGTTCACCTGTCCCCAGACAGAGTTCCATACTCTCCAGCCTATCCCTAACATAAGTAGCAATTCCCCCTCCGTCTGCCGTGCCTGTCTTTCCTAAAGAGCCTGTAACCTTCCATTCCAACACTGCAGTCATAGGAGCCATCCTACCATGTTTCTGTGATGCCTATTATATCATATCCCTGTAGACATGCACACATCTCTAATTCTTGTTTGTTCCCCATGCTACGGGCGTTTGTATAGAGGCATTTATGAACCTGACCAATCCTCCTAGCCTTTTAAGGTCCTCCCCTTTGTCCTGGAGAATTAATGAAAAGACAGTCCGAGCTCCAGAGCCCCTAACCATCCCTCCCAGGGCTCTGTAGTCCTTCTTAATGTTCTCTGGGCTACTGTTGTCTATATCACAAACACCCACATGGACAACTTGAAGTGGGTAATAGTCATTGGGACTGTCGTGGTTTAAGCCACTCAGCCACGCAGTTTTCTCGCTCACTCAATCCCCCCTCTTTCTTCCACCGGCTCCCGGGGGGATGGGAAGGAGAAACGAAAGAATGCAAATCCCACAGGTTGAGATAAGAACAGTTTAGTAACTAAAGTATAACACAAATCACTACTGCTAACACCAATAATAATAATGACAGGAGAAATACAGGGGAAAAGAATACAATTGCTCACCACCTATAGCCAGCCTGACCAAGCAGTGTACCCCCCCCTTCCAGGTCTCTGCTATCTGTTTTACATCCTGGGCATGACGTGCTGTGGCATGGAATACCTCTTTGGTCAGTTTGGGTCAGGTGTCCTGTCTCTGCTTCCTCCCGGCTTCCCCTCCTCCCTGGCAGAGCAAGAGACCCAGAAAGTCCTTGGTCAGACCAAAAACATTACCAAGCAGTAACTGAAAACCCTGGTGTTATCAGCACTGTTCCCAGGC
>CABHOG010000178.1:0-12765 GCA_902168055.1 Aratinga solstitialis
TGCCTGACCAATCTGGTGGCCTTCTATGATGGGGCTACGGAACTGATGGACAGGGATAGAGCAGTTGATGTCATCTACCTGGACTTGTGGGACTTGTGCAAAGCGTTTGACACTGTCCCAAATGACATCCTGGTCTCTAAGTTGGAGAGACATCAATTTGATAGGTGGACCACTTGGTGGATAAAGAACTGGCTGGATGGCCACACGCAAAAAGAGTTGTGCTCAATGGCTCCATGTCCAGCTGGAGACCAGTAAGGAGTGGCGTCCCTCAGGGATCGGTGTTGGGACTGGTCTTGTTCAACATCTTTGTCGGTGACATGGACAGTGGGATTGAGTGCGCCCTCAGCAAGTTTGCCGATGACACCATGCTCTGTGGTTCGGTTGATACGCTGGCGGGAAGGAATGCCATCCAGAGGGACCTTGACACACTTGTGAGGTGGGCTGATGCCAAGCTGATGAATTTTAACCATGCCAAGTGCAAAGTCCTCCACCTGGGTCAGAGCAATCCCAGGCACAGCTACAGGTTGGGCAGAGAAGAGTTGCAGAGCAGCCCCCCTTCGGAGAAGGCCTTGGGGGTGTTGGTCGATGAAAAAATCAACATGAGCCGGCTTTAGTGTGCTGGGATGCTGGGGAGGGACTCTTCATTAGGAACTGTAGTGAGGGGACAAGGGGTAATGGGTTCAAACTTAAACTGGGGAAGTTTTGATTGGATATAAGGAAGAAATTCTTTCCTGTAAGGGTGGTGAGGCACTGGAATGGGTTGCCCAGGGGCGTTGTGAATGCTCTATCCCTGGCGGTGTTCAAGGCCAGGTTGGACAGAGCTTTGGGTGGCATGGTTTAGTGGGAGGTGTCCCTGCCCATGGCAGGTGGTTTGGAACTAGATGATCTTCAGGTCCTTTCCATCCCTGACTATTCTGTGTTTCTATTCTATGATTCTATGGATGGCTCTATGCAGCTTATTGAAATTCCTGCCGTCTTACATAGGCTACAGTTGTTCCCTGCTGAACCCTTAAATATTTAAGTGAGTCAGAATATGTCATTTGATTGTTACCATGCTTTCCTTTTAGTGTGTTAAAATAAATCTATAACTGTGCACTTTTTGACATTTTACTGAAGTTAAAACATTGTTTGGTGTGGAGGAATTCTTAGAGGCTAACAGGCATAGTGTCTTGATGCAGGCCTACTTGCACAACCCGGCCTATGAGCCTGTCGGCAGGCTCAGTGCGTCCTTGAAGCAGGCAAACCAGGGAGCAGAGCCAGAATAAACCAGCTAGCCAGGGGAGAAACAGGGGGTAGCTGACCGCTGAAAAGGATGGGCTGCGGACGTCATGGGATGTGGGCTTTTGCCTTGAACCAGTCGGGTTGTAGCCGTAGGCGCGTGGACAGCGTTGTTTAACCAATGAATGTATTGTTTACTGTGCGTGAACCCTGAGAAACCCTATATAATCTCAGCAATATTGCGAATAAAGCGAGCATTGATTGTACCTCTATGAGGATTTGTCAGTGACTCCGGAAGCTCCTTCGCATCAGTTTGGAAACTAGGAATTATCCTGTTTTTATTGGACGTATTAGGTTGCATTCCAACCTGCCTGGCCCTTTAACTGCAGGTAACGACATAGCAGACTCCTTGACTGTTAACACTGCGGTTTACTTCTGCAGCTGCTTCACATTCCTTTTTTCATAAGCAAGCCTCTGCTTTAACGAAACAGCTTAACCTGTCCTCTTCTCAAGCAAAGCTAATTGTCAGGTCTTGCCCTGACTGTCAGTCAACAGCTCAATCCTCATTTGCCATGGGTGTAAACCCTTTTGGCTTAAAGGCAAATGACATTTGGCAAACAGATGTTACACACATTGCTTCCTTTGGTGCCTTCAAATATGTGCATGCGTCTATTGGCACATTTTCACATATGATTTCAGCCTCTGCCCATAAAGGAGAGATGGCTCGTGATGTTATCCAGCATTTAACACGTGCATTTGCTACCTTAGGAGTCCCTTCCCAGTTGAAAATGGATAACAGCCCTGCATATAATTCATTAGCTTTATCATGATTTTTACAGCAATGGGGTGTCACGCATGTCAGTGGTATTCCCCATTCCTCTACAGGCCAGGGGATTGTGGAACAAAGTCACGCTGTTCTGAAATCCATGCTACAAAAACAAAAAAGGGGGAATATGGTCCCTCAAGAACAATTAGACAATGTCATCTATACATTGAATTTTTTAAATTGCACTCAATCTCCCATGAATACTCCTGTCACTGCAGTACAACGGCATTGTGGCTCTGACAGTCCACCTTCAGAACATGCTGAAGTGTGGTATCATGATCCTTTGTGCCCACAGAAATGGGAAGGGCCTGTGGAACTGATACCCTGGGGGAGGGGATATGCTTGCATCCTCCTACCTACAGGACTGCTGTAGCTGCACACAAAGTTTGTCAAGCCATACCATGAGCTGAACAGACAAGTTAAAGAACCCGATGCCTCAGATGCAGGAGCTGACCTTGAAGACCACGAACAGAATGAGACAGAGGAAGAGAAAAAGGCATGATTTGTAAAACATCACTTGGGAGCAACTGAAAAGTCTCTATAACCAGACTGTGTTTAATGACTCTAATATGTGTGCTTGCAACGTAGCTATTATTAGAGGCTGTGATTTTGTGTATAAACCACCTGTATTTACTAGCCAGTTGCTAATAAGAAACTGCACCATGTATTGCAGTATAACTCCAACCCCTATGGGTATGGATTTGTCACTTGTAAAACAGATGTTAGAGCATGCAAATTTGCAGCAGCTGCTAGAAAATGCTAAGGCAGAAGCTAGAAAAATCCTAATAACTGTACATCACTATGGTAGTGTTATAAAATAGGCAATGGAATGAATTAAGAGGGTGGTAGAACACCACTGGTAGGAAAGTTTCTGTGGATGGTCCCCCACTTCCATCAGCATCTTCAACACGCTGCTGCACCCTGTAGTAGTTATACTGCTAATGTAAATGTGTGTGTGCTTTGCCCTAGTAGGGACTGGGTGAGGCAGGTGAAACTCTGCATTGACAAAGAGGTGCAAGGACTGAGGTTGGCCAAATGCCTCCTACCACAGTCAAGGGCAAGACTGGGTTGGCCTCTGTGTTTGCCACCAAGAAGAACCTTTAGCTCCGCTGTTGGCTGCAACCCAGCAGGAGTTGAGCGATGGGGACACATGCCATGCCAGACCTTGATGTGAGGGATGGCCTCCTCTGTTATAAGAAGGCCATCCAGGAGGGAAGGGCAGGCCAAGCAGCCTGCAGTTGGCATGAGAGATCATTTAGTCCAAATCCCCTGCTCAAGCAGGGTCAGCTAAAGCAGGTTTCATCACCCACAAAAGTTAGCATAAGTAACTATTATAAGTAATAATAATATAATAAGTAACTATTGTATTTGAACTTTCCATCTTTAAATGCTAATATCAAGAAACTGCTCTTGTGTGATTTAAGACTCCTCAAGAAGAGAAAGGGATAAGGAAAGCCAAGGACTGTGTTTTTGGAAGTAACAGCATCTATCTCCAGGTTCCCAAGACTCCCAGTACGTCTGGCCAATGCATTGGTGAGATCTTGTCTTTGGAGCCTGGACATCACCACTTTGCTTTGCTTTTCCTCCATGTCATCTAGAGACTTGTGCTAACTTGTGAAGAACCGAAGCCAAAGTATCGTGCAAAACAAAAAAGGGGGAGATGTGGGAACTGCAAGCCACCCTGTTCCCGCTATGTGGATAATTAAAGAAGAAGAATTGCTGATAGTGCACCTGGGTCTTGAGTAAGCCAGGGAGTGTTTGGGTGCAAGGTTGGGCTGGGAAGCAGCCTGGGAAGTGATTTTTTATAGAATGGAATTTATAGTGACTGAAAACAGTCACTGGGAAGTATGTAGTTCCTGTTTGGCTTCATGGCTCGAACCCATATCTGTATGCTATATATTACCATGCTTCAGGGAATAAAGTGGAACTAGTTGTGAAAGCTGTGTGTGTGTGTGTGTGTGTGTGTTTAGCCTCTTTCTTTACAGACACCGCATGAGCAAGCGGCTGTGTGGTGTTGAGTTACCAACTGGGCTTAAAACATGACAAGGTCTCAAGAACAAGGCTATGAAGACATCAAGGAAAATACCACATCCTTTTATTTCACGCCTTTATACTAAGGGAGTTGGTGTTTTCTTTGCAAGCTTGGGCAAGTGTCTACTCAACATCCAGGGGATTACTCATTCCCTCAACTCTTGGATTCTAATTAGCAACTAAAGGTGAATAAAATAATTAAATATGCCCGAGGTAATGATACTTGGAAGCTTCAGGTCACGTTTCAGCTGGGGGAGGTGGCAGGTAGTTGAAGCAGTCTGTTTGAAGTCTGTGGGAACCTGAAAGATGCAAAATGGAAGGGAAGAGGTGGGGGGGGGAAAGAAAAACAAATAAAAAGAAGAAAATCCAAATTGTAGACTGGGAAAGCATTAGATTTGTGAGTTAACATGATGCCTAGAATTAAGGTGATGCTTAAAGCCTGTCTGTACTGGTGCCAGCAGTGCTGGGCAAGGTGGGGGACACCTGAGGACCCCCTCTCTCCAGGAGGGTTTGCAGGGATGCTGGGCAGCCCCTGGCAACCAATGCTCTGCTCTCACAGGTGGGGGACAAGGTAAATTGAAGCCCTTTCATTTCCCAGCAAAAGCTTGGTTGGTCCTCACCCCCTTCCTCCCCTTGGGGGCTGCAATTCTGCCCTCGTTAGACCTTGAAGTAATTCCCATTAGCATTTATGAGAATTTCATGATCAAAAGAGGAATCAGCCCTTTCATCTTCCAGACATGCCTGAACACACATTGCCCAGCCCCAAAACCCTGTACCACTGAGCAGGGGCTCCTGCTTTGTGCTGGGGTCCCTCGGGATGCACACCCCAAAACCAGGGGGAGTGTGCAGGGTCAGACTCACCCTCCTGGACCCAATTGCAGAGTATTGGCTCAGAATTTCTTCCTTTCCCTTCCCCCTAAGAATAAATAACTAGCAAATCACTGCCCTCTCCATGCTGTTTTTTCAAGGGGGAGGTGATATTGATATCCTATATCCAGATAAGAAATATGGAATAAATTTCAAGCCCTTGCCCAGAGCCGTAGGACGAGCCAGCGGCTGAACCCAGCTCAGAAACCTGGATTTGGGAGTCCCAGCTCTAGTGCAGCTGGCTGGGTTGCAAGGTGGCTCTCAAAAAGCCCACATCAAAGCATGCTGCAGGGTTGTTAAAGCGCTGTAGGACTGCACACAGTGCAACTCCTGCTTAATGAAAATCTGCTCATCCCCTTCCTGCAGCCAGCAAGCCCTGGCTGGAGGTGTGTTTCTATTGCTACAGACATGATGGTGGGACACCAAAGCCCACCAAGGAGGGCATTCACCCAGCTTAATGGAGACACACCATGTCTTTGCCGATGGCTGAGCATCTGGAGAAGCACCAGCTGGGATATATTTTCCCAATGCTGCAATTGAGGTGCAGGCAGGGTTCTGGCAGGAAAGCAGGCAGCTTCCAGGGAAGGAGCAAGGAGGAAAAGCAGATGATGGGCTTAGCTCATGTCTGCCACTGAGACCAGAACAAGTCTCTGCTCACTGTTTTCTGGGAAAAAAACAAAACAAAACAAAACAAAACAAACAAAAAAAAAGAAAAGAACAAACAGCCTACACAGCGTGAAGTCACCCCACTGATCCGGTTTCACTCTCAAATGGGTTCCAAGGCTTTGCCTATGTACACAGGGAGCAGTTGGGACTGTATTCCCGGGGCAGGCAAGGGGTGATTCACCCTTTTCTTTCTCTGCCAAAGGGCTGGCAAGCGCTGGCAAGCACTGGCAAAAAAAAAAAAAAAAAAAATGTCAGCACCTATTTCCTGTGTTTAAAACACTTGTTTATCATCAGCAAATAACAACCCTAGATACCTGTCAAAGCCAAGATGCTTTATAAGCAGCGATTGCTCCTGTGGCTTCCTGCTGGCTTTCAGCATTTGGGGTGAGCTGGGTGCTTGCTGTCACTGCCAGTCACCACCCCCAGCCCCAGCACCATCCTGTGGCTTTCAGCAATTGGGTCTAGGCATCCTGGGCGTTGCAGATGCCTGTAGCAGGGATAGGTACCTCCAACGCATCTTCCTGAAGGTTGTTAGCCTCCTTCATTCCTTTCTGGGGAGCCGTCCCTGCCATGCTCTGCAGAGCCATCACCCTGGCTCAGCCATCACCACTCCACCGCCAAGTGTCACCTCCGGTTCTGCCTGGAGCACTGGAGCATCCTGCTGACTCACCCCAGTTAATTTGCCTGGCAGTCTCAGGGTGATTGCCATGGATGTGCTGGGGGACAGAGCCAGGAATCCCACACAGGGGACACAGCAGCCAAGGGGTATAGCTCAGGCATGGCAAGGGCTGGCAGATGACTGCTGCACAGGGTAAATCATAGAATCACAGAATAGTTTGGGTTGGAAGGGACCTTAAAGCCCATCCAGTTCCAACCCCCTGCCACAGGCAGGGACACCTTCCACTAGACAAGGTTGCTCCACTCCCCATCCAACCTGGCCAGGGATGGGGCAGTCACAGCTTCTCTGGGCAACCTGCTCCAGTGCCTCACCACCCTCATAGTGAACGTATGTGAATAGTAAATGGTAGGGAACCCCTAGGCTCTCCCAGAAAATGGAGGGCAGGAGCCAGATGGTGAACTGGGGCTTGCAGGGCCTTGTAACTGGGGGTATTTAAGCAGTGGGAAGATCTCCCCAGGGTCCCAGCTCTGCAGCACATCACCTCAATTACCAGCTGCTCCTGGAGGTGGCCCAGCTGATGTGTGTCCAATTGACAACCCACTGCTCCAGCCCTATCCCAAATTAATTACAGAATGGACCAGGAGCAATATAAGATCTCCCAGAGCCCTGACCCCAAGTCCTGTATTACCTGGAAGATGCATTTTTTCCTTTGTGCAAAGGAAGGAAGGAAAGAAGGGAAAAGGAGGCCTGAGCTGAGAATAGGTGCCAGAGAGCTTTTCCTCCACCCCATCCTTTCATGGCAGAGATTGCACAGTACAGCCGATGTTGCTCTGTTCCCCCAGCATGGACTTCTCCTGCCTCCCCCCAGGCTGGAGGAGAAGGACCACTTTGAAGGGGCCACCTGTCCCTGTATCCCTGAGCCACCACCAGCTGGAGACAGGAGCAATCTGCCAGCACCATGGCTTTGCCTGTGTGGCCAAGGGTGCCAGGTGGTGCTGGAGGACACAGCAAACACAGTGGCATTGCTGTTCCCCATGCATCCATCATGATTCAGCTGGAAGCATTTCTCTGGGTATTTCCCACACTGTGGGAGTGCTCAGGTGGTTATTTCAGGAACAGAGCACATGCAGGACCCCAAGGAGGTGTCCCACCTCTGCTGTGACACCCGCAGTGCAGGGGGCTGTAGCTGGGGCTGGTGGGTGGCCACTTGCATGTGTTCCCTGGCAGGTTGTGTTTCCCTGCTCCTGCAGGAGCAACTGACACCCTTGGCACTCACCTGATCCCTGGCACCATCCCCTGCCGTCACTTCCCAATGCATCAGCAGCAGCGTGACTGCAGGGCTGGCACACCAGGGCACTGAGGAGCTGCTGCCAGGGCAGAGGAGGCAAAGGAAGGGGCCCATTGCCTCTGACTTCCTCAGGCTTTTACACAAGGATTTCTCACCCTGGCCTGGCAGGGCTGGAAGAGACGCTGAGTCGGGGTGCTGGCACCGCTCCCCACCAGGTCACCCAACAAGCTCCCAACATGCCAAGACATCTGGGTGGTAAAAATACTCCCTAGCCCTGTGTTTCTGCTGGATTAGCATTGCCTCCAACAAACCACCTTAGCCAAGCACCACAGGCAAAAACCCAGCTGAGATAAAATCCCAAAAGCAAAGCAGTTTCAGAGCATGGGGCAGCCAGGATGGGGTACCACCAACATGCAAAAACCCCAGGGGTGAGGAGGAAGGATGCACCAGGGCTGGCAATGCTCCTGGCCATGGGACAGTCCTTTGCTGCACCCAAAATCTCTGAAAGCTTCATTGTTTTTGCACCTTCCACCCCAAAGCCTCAGTAAAACCCACTGGAGAAGTTGACCAGGATGATGGCAGCTCATCCACCACCCTCCTCCTTGCACACCCAGCTAATGGAGCACAGAAATTAACCCAGATGAGTGGGACAAAGCACTGCAGCTGGGAAGAAGACAGGGCCCTGAGGTGCCACGCACGGCGCCAAGGGGACGTGGGTGCTGCCATCCCGGGGCGCTGGGAGGGCACGGAGACTCCGGCTGAGCCAGTCCAGCTTGTTGCTGCTCCCGCTCCTGGGAAGGGTGTCAGAGCCATGGGATGGGGTCTGGGGCAGGGACTGCATCCCTGTCACCCCACTGTGCCAGCTCCCCATCACCCCACTGTGAAGAGGGGACTGAGAGCTCTTGGCAGTGGTGGCCACCCTGGGATCAACGCATCCCCTTGAGACATCGTGGGGCTTTGCAGATTGGTTTTGGCAAAGAGCTTCCTTGAGTGAACCCTCCCAGCCCATTGGAGTGGAGCAGTGCTCTCAGGACAGGTGCCATCTGTGTAATGAGAGCTGGCCATTCTCAGCACGCACACCCACACACCCACCCCCCAACATCTCAGCATCTCGGTGGTCCCAGACATCCCTCCCTGCTGCCACTAGCACCCTGGAGAGGGGACACATGGGAGTCGTGGATGCTACTCAAGGAGTGAATCAGCGCGGACAGGCACAAGCTGTGCGTAGGCTTCGAGGGGCGGAGGTTCTGCACTCACTCTCACTGGCCATGGATAAATAGGAGGCAGTGGCAAGACCTCCTAAAGCTGTTCTTCTCGTCGCCCAACACTTCTGATAGCCAGCACCCAGCCCAGGCAGACATGGACTTCCAGGACTGCCCTTGTGCCACCGGTAAGTCAGCTCTTCCCTTTGCATCGGGCTACTGGAGCATCCTGGTGGGACTACCGGTGCTCCAGCCTCCTCCTCCGTCCCCATTGCTCTCATCCTGGCCAGGCTGGCAGCTGAAATCCTCTCCCAGCTTTACAGTGTCGCACCTGGAGCATCTCCCTGGGAATGCTGTGACCTCTCTGGAGAGACAGCAATGCTCTCCCTGCATCTTTCGGCTGGAACATCCCCTCTGAGCCCTGGGGATGTCAGGATCCCTTCCCACCACAGCCTCTTAACCCTTTTTTTCTTTTTCTCTGTGTTTTAGGTGGTAGCTGCACCTGTGGGGACAACTGCAAATGTAAAAACTGCAAATGCGCATCCTGCAAGAAAGGTAAGGGGGATCCCCGAGCCATACGGGGGGGAGGGGGAGAAACACTTATGGGGGGTTTCATTACACATCCTGGGATACACCGAATCAAATCAGGCTCAGCATTGCCAGGGTTGAATATGTTCCTCCTGTATTTTTTTGCCCCCAGAGGAGCTCAGGCTGATATCCACACACACACCCCAGGCAATACCAGCCACCCAGTATAACCCAAAAGTTGGTGTACCCCTCACTGGCACCTCAGGCTCTGTACAAGGGGATGCCCTGGGAGGAAATCAGCACTGGGATTTCTTCCAGCTGCTCCTGATGCTGTCACCTCTGGGCAGAGCCGTGTGTGGAGGGTTTGCTCAGAGAGGGGTTGGGGGGGTCCTGCACCCTCCTGGTGCAAAAACACCCCAGAAGATGCTGCTAGGATGGGGATGCTGCTAAAAGGGGAGCACACAAGGGTTGGTGGGAAGTCTCCAGACCAGCCATCCTCCACGCCCCCCCCCCTCCAAAATCTCACCCTGAGATCCACCTGACTTATTCTTCCCCTCCACAGGCTGCTGCTCCTGCTGCCCTGTGGGATGTGCCAAGTGCGCTAAGGGCTGCGTCTGCAAGGGCCCCCCCTCAACCAAGTGCAGCTGCTGCAAATGATGACCCCCAGCTACACATCTGGGGGTGCTGCACATCTGGGGGGGCAAAGAAGAATAACCTTATTGAGTAGGGGGGGTGTTTATATATGTGTTCAGATATCTTTAGTGTTTGTCACTGATGTGTAATAAGCTACCTAAATAAAGTGATGTGTATATAAAGGTCTATAAGGAAGCGGGTACTTATGTTGGATGGGGTGTTTCCCTGGGCAGCAGGACAACAGTGTGTTTGGGGGTCATGGCAAAGAGCCTGTGTTATCTTTTTGCTTTCTTCTAATCTTGCTCTGCCCTCCCTAACAGCAACTCTGACTCTTGTTTTAATACTTTCTCTGCATAACAAGGTAATTTACAGTTTGGGGTTTTCTTCTCCACCCTGTTGTTGCCCAAAGGCAAATCCCATGCTCTCTTCCCCACCAAACATTCTCAGGGCTAATGAGCAGCTTGTTAGTACAGGCCCTTACCAACAGCAGATGGGGTGGTGGGGAAGCAGGTTTAGTTTTTCCTCATGGCAGTTTAGTTGTATGGGCAGGGAAGAGCCACCCTGCTCATGCCTCTGCCAGCTTGGCAGGGTGCTTCTGTGGGGAGCTGTGAGTGATGTAGACGCCCATGATGTGGTGCAATGCCTAGGTGCTGTGCCCATGATGGGGGGCGATATCTGTGATGGAGTGTGATGCCCACAATGGGGTGTGATGGGAGAGGATGCCCACACCAGCTTGCAATGTCTGTGATGGGTTGCAATGCCGATGTCAGGGTGCAATGTCCACAACGGGTTGCAATGCCAATGTTGGGGTGTGATGTTTGCCCTGTCCAAGCCAGGACACTTTACCCCAGGAGCCATATGGCACCATGCTGCTTCTGTCATGGTTTAAGCCTCTCTAACTCATGCAGTCTCTCTCTCACTCACTTCCCCCTCTTTCTTCCCCCCACTCCCGGAGGGATGGGAAGGAGAATCAAAAGAATGCAACTCCCACAGGTTGAGATAAGAACAGTTTAGTAACTAAAGTATAACACAAATCACTACTGCTACCACCAATAACAATAATGACAAGGCAAATACAAGGAAAGAATACAATTCTCACCACCTAATACCAAGCCCGACCCAGCAGTGCACCCCCACCCTTCCGGATCTCTGCTTTCTGCTTTACATCCGGGGCATGATGTGCTGTGGTATGGAATAACCTCTTTGGTCAGTTTGGGTCAGGTGTCCTGTCTCTGCTTCCTCCCAGCTTCCCCTCCTCCCTGGCAGAGCATGAAACTCAGAAAGTCCTTGGTCAGGCCAAAACATTCTAAGCCGTAACTATTAACATCGGTGCTATCAGCGCTGTTCCCAGACCGAAAGTTGAAAACACAGCACTCCACCAGCTACTATGAAGGAGAAAAATGACTGCTACTGCTGAACCCATGACAGCTTCCTAGGACACAAAGGGTCCTGCCTGTCCTCACACTCCCCAAGCACAGCCTTTCATAGCCTCTTTATAGCTGCAAAACCTTTCTTGACCCACCTAGCCACCACTGCCAGGACTCAGATGGGGTTTGGTACAGCCAAGGGCACCCCTGCCCACTGACTGCTTGCAGTGTCAATCCCTGGAGATACTCCTTTGCTCCAGGAGGGCTCTTCCCCCAGGGTGTCCCCTGAGATGTCACCATCACCCTGCACTTCTGATGGGTGTGAGGCATGTCCTTATATAGGGTAGGGCAGGCATGTCACAGGCAGGGTGAAGCACCAGCTCTGGAGCTTCAAACTAAACTCCATGCTGCAAACAGCAAGGTTCTCTTTATTCCTTCCTACCCAGAGAGATTTAAGTGCCAACCGTGTGAAAACATAGTTGGTGAGCCCATAACAAGCTTGAAGGACAGGTTGCTAACGGGATTTATCCCCAAACGAGGTTTAACCAGTGGGGCTGACAGCATCCTTCCAGCCTCACTGTCCCAATGAGTTTTCATTGGTCCTGCCCCATGGCAGCGTGATGGAGAACACCTATTAGATGCCGTCCAAGCTGGGCAGAGTAGAGGGGCAGGATCACCTCCTTCGACCTGCTGGTCATGCTCCTTTTGATGCAGCCCAGGATATGGTTGGCTTTCTGGGCTGCAAGTGCACACTAAAGCCGGCTCATGTTAAGTTTCTCATCAACCAAGAGCCCCAAGTCCTTCTCCGAAGGGGGGCTGCTCTGAATCTCTTCTCTGCCCAACCTGTAGCTGTGCCTGGGATTGCTCTGACGCAGGTGGAGGACTTTGCACTTGGCATGGTTAAACTTCATCAGCTTGGCATCAGCCCACCTCACAAGCGTGTCAAGGTCCCTCTGGATGGCATTCCTGCCCTCCAGCGCATCAACCGAACCACACAGCTTGGTGTCATTGGCAAACTTGCTGAGGGCGCACTCAATCCCACTGTCCATGTCACCCCCAAAGATGTTGAACAAGACCGGTCCCAACACCCATCCCTGAGGGACGCCACCCCTTACTGGTCTCCAGCTGGACATTGAGCCATTGACCACTACTCTTTGCGTGCGGCCATCCAGCCAGTTCTTTATCCACCGAGTGCTCCACCTGTCAAATTGATGTCTCTCCAACTTAGAGACCAGGATGTCATGTGAGACAGTGTCAAATGCTTTGCACAAGTCCAGGTAGATGACATCAACAGCTCTATCCCTGTCCATCAGTTCCATAGCCCCATCAAAGAAGGCCACCAGATTGGTCAGGCAGGATTTCCCCTTAGTGAAGCCATGCCGGCTGTCACCAACCACCTTGTTGTTTTTCATGTGCCTCCGCATGCCTTCCAGGAGAATCTGCCCCAAGATTTTGCCAGGCACAGAGGTGAGGCTGACTGGTCTGTAGTTCCCCGGGTCATCCATTTTCCCCTTCTTGAA